>CM043699.1:22540637-22740637 GCA_023935145.1 Bretschneidera sinensis | reverse complement strand
GACTGATGGAGGGGAGTCTGAATACTATGATGAAGCTAGTCAAACTGGAGATGCTAGCAAGTGGGAGCTTGCCATGAAAGAAGAGATGAAGTCTCTGATCTCCAACCAGACATGGGAACTAGTTGAGTTACCCATGGGGAAGAAGGCACTTCACAACAAATAGGTGTACCGGGTGAAAAAGGATATGTTGACAAAGACGGTGGCTATCGACAAACTGAAGTTGTGTTCAACTTCAGTTGGCCTGCAAGAGTAACAAGATCGGAAAGATCTGCTGCATTGATGGAGGTGTGAAGACAAATTGAAATCAGTCTTCAAGTGGGAGATTGTTAAAGGTGGAGACAAAAAGGGACAGCAGCCCATGTGGTGAGACTTGTCTATAAAGCAAAAAAGGACAGCAGCCCATGTGAAGTAGCCGCAGCATTGGACTTGAATAATAAGAGTTGTAAATGCAGCAACAACTCTCATTAATGCAGCAACAACTCTTATTAATGCTCAGCTGTATTTTCAAGCTTCTCATACAATCGGTGCCTCGTTTCTGAGCCTATAAATTGGTGTTAGTTCTGTAAAAGAAATATCAAAGTGTAGAGAATTAGAGAGAGCTTGAGAGGAAAGCTTAAAAGAAAATATAATTGTGGGTTGTGAGTTGAAAGTGTTGTAAACACTTTGTATATTTTCTCCCTTAATAAAAACGATCTACAGCAGGTCTGGAGACGTAGACACAATTGACCGAACTCCGTTATCAAATTTGTGTGTGTTATTTTCGCTGTTATTTCGCATTCTCACTAATATGGTTTATAGGAAAATCTGCGTAATTTCTCCAACAAATTATAGCAAGTGATAGTCAATGTCCTCCTTGTTTTTAACCACCCGAATGATAGAAGAACCTTAGCCCGACCATGCCTAGCACCATTCTGTGCCAATCATATATATGGTTAGTCTATGACATGATTTAGTTGCTAAGAGAGAGTTCATGAGGATTGACACATGCAGCTATATTTCAGGAAAAGGAATGTAGCCACGAGCTAATGTGTATGTAATATACAGCAGAAGCATATTTTTTCTGGCTCTGTTGTCATTGTATCTTGAAGAAAGATATTACTTCTTACGAAACAAAAAAAATAAAAGTGTTTATTGTCATTTTTTTACTTATCCAAAAAAAATACAAGTGTATAATCGAATTACTTTGACCAGAGTAGTGCTGAATTGAATTTGCTGCTGATACATGTCACTATTTTGCTAGAATTTATCTTCATTTTGCATGATGATTCAAGCAACAACCAAGCATATTTCATTTTGCTGTTTATACCAATTTGACAATGTTCTCTCTCCTCTCTCTCAAAGTGTGGTAAAACTTCAATTTTACTTATTTTGGCTTGTGTCAAAATGAGTAGGTTACTGTTAAAACAATGAGGTGACAGTCACGTGTCAATGATGCTGCGTAAGGGCATGTCGCTTGAGATAAACAACTTATAGAATTAATTGACGCTTAATTTCCAGTAAATGATATTACTGCTGCTAAATGTACTGGTGGTGTTATTCCTTTTATGCGCATAGATTGTAGTTCTCATGTTACTTTTTCTTAGACCTAAAACTAACGCTGTTGTTATCATTAAATGAGCAGTATGGCGTGAATGCGAAGCAGCAGGAGTATTTTGCGGATAGCCCGTCGATGGGGATGGAACCTGCTACAAGGGATGAATGAGCTCGGGTTTGAATTCGGGAAAAAATTTCGTTTTCATTACAGTATTGTGTTTTTGTGATATTACAGATGCTTTCATCTTTTAACTGAAAAGATAATTAATTTGAGTCGTATGTAGTGGGAATTCTGGATATCTGTATCCTTCTTCAACTTTTAGTGCCACGGAATCAATGAGTTGCTTTTGGTGTTTTCAAAGGCTTTTTCTCGGCGTGCTCAGAACGTACTAATGATCAGGTCGTAAGCTTCGTTGAAGGCTTTTTTAAAAGATTTAAAAATCAGAAAAAAAAATGCAAATCAAAAGTACAAACCCACGTCCAAATGATTAGAAATACAAATTTTAATAATCGAGTTAGTTGCTTTTGTTATGATGTCATTATGTTTCATAAATATTTATTACTTGTTATTTGGTTTAATAATAATTACAAATTATTTAATTAATTACTTTACAACAAATATAAAAAAAATTATATACAATTTATATATAAATATATATTATTATTTATAAAATTATAATTATAAATTATATGACTCAGAGAGTTAGTAAAAGTATTAAAGTTTATTAAAAATTAATTCATTAATTAATATTATATGATTAGAATTTTGAAACAATGTCTCAAGGTTTATTTTTCGTCTCATTAAAGTAAAACGTCACAGCTAACGCATTTGCTTCTGAAAACACTTGTTGCTTTTGTCGTGTCTTTTTCTTTCTTTATTATTGTTATTAAGAATTAATGTTGATATATATATATATATATGTATATATATATATATATATATATTCATCAGTAGAGATTATGCAAGTAACATGTTAGATCTTGTTGGTAGTTGGCAAATTCTTCTATACGGAGAGAACAAGTATTGGAAATTTGAGTTGAACTGCTTTCCACAAAAAATCGCATGGAAACGTAACCCTCTTTTTATATATTTCCTTTTTATCAATCTCCTTTTTTTATAAGGTAAGAACCTTTTCTCTTCATGGCTTCAACAAACTGTAATTTACTTTGATCTGTTAGCAAAATTAGCAGTGACTGTGACCATGACCGAGGACACGATGCACAACTTCCACACGCTTGAATTCTTAACCAAAATAAATTACAATTTCATGTTCAACTTGAGTAGTCAATTGTAAAGTATATTTAGATTGAAAGTCAAAAATAAAAAAGATTGTTGTGAGCGTTGCTTCGTATGATGCAAATTCAAGATTTTTTTATTTTTATTTTTTAAGAAGTCTTGATAAAAAAATGAAGTCAATCCTTAAGAGCATCTTCATATATTAATGGCGCATATACGTGTGCGAACAGGTCTTTGGCTTCTGATATTGTAGTCAGTACACAGAATCTGGTGATTGTGATCTCAGTAGTAGAAGCAAGTAAACCCCTCCCCGCTTCCTCTCTCTGTTTCTGAGCAGTCAAACAGCGTTTTTGTTTTCCTTTTTAGTGATAACTTAAATGAAAGTGACCAAACAAATTTTTAACAAGGCAGAGGATGCTTCCCTGATGTGGTGTTAATCTCTCATGTAGCAGTGTTAGTGATCAATTTCAGCTAATATTAATTAAGTAGAGAACCGACAAAGCAATATTAGATGGTAGAAAGAAGTAATTGACTGTTTGATTTTGATTGCTAATTTTTAATTACTTCAATTTTATTAATTTTATGCGTCTGGGCAATAAGTACTAAAAAGCAATATATACCATACTTTGATTTTGTCAAAGGTAAACGATGAGATGAAACAAGACAAATGATATCTTTGAGCATCAAACTCCTGTTAAGTAGGACCATTTATATTCATAGACTATCATGGGCGTTGCTAAGGACACGGTGATTAGCTGCCTAAAAATGACTCGCCATCAGCAATCCAAAATTTAATATTTATTTATTTATAATTTTTCTATGGTTTCTATTAAAATAAATTGGTTTATGTCAAGTCGTTGAAAGAATTTTGGAACTCTGTGAGTTAATAGTTATATAAGATTTAATGAATTTTTTATTTTGAACTTAAATTGAAACCAATAAATATTGAATTGCTGTAATAAAATATAGCATGAAAGTCCAGTGAAACCTGCAGTCACGGAAGAAGTTTCTCCTGCATGTGAACTAAATTATGTCCAGTTGGATTCCTGCCATGCACTGTACTTACTCTTCTCCTTCTATAAATAAGGTCAATTATCTTTTAGTAAGTTGTTAAAGACTTAAAATCTCTAGGATAGAAGAGCTTGAAAGATGGAGAAGAACCTTGCCAGATTACCATTTTTCTCTTTCTATAGTTTTTGCCTCTTCATGATGATTTCAGCTCTGATCTTGTTGTCATCAATAGAAGTGGGCATTAATGCGCAAAACACAAAAACCCAAGTAAAAGTGGGTGTTATTCTTGACATTGAGAGATCATTTGGGATGATAGGTTTGAGTTGCATAAATTTGTCTCTTGCAGAATTTTATGAAACTCATGCTTACTTCAAAACAAGGCTGGTCTTAAACATCAGGGACTCCAAGCATGATATTATTGGTGCTGCTGCTGCAGGTACCCTCTCTCTCTCTCTCTCTCTCTCTCTGTATATATATATATATATATATATCTTCTTCTCCCCTTTGCACTGATTTTGAATCATTGCTTAATAGTTTCTAGTTCAGGCAGTTAGCTCCTCATGTAACCAAATGATATATAGGGTATTTTTTATAAAAAAATTCACTTGTTTTTGTTATATTTTGAATCTCTCTTGTACATCTATTCTTCAAACTTCTTTAACTGTGAAGAGCATGACAGTTTTCTCTAGCAATATTGAAGAGATGCCACTAAAAATTATGATCAGAACTATCTGCAATTTTACTAAAACTTCAACCATTGCACCATAAATACCACAAATACGTGCTGGAAATTTTAAAAAAAAAATCAGTTGTTTAACTTTCAAAATATGTTTGATTAATGTTTTCAAAAACAAATTTTAAAAATTGTTTTCGAAAACAAAACTTGTCTTTGAAAGCATTCTTTTGATATTTCTGTTTTATATATGTATATAAAACTGATTTTAAAATAGTTTTAAAATATACCGACGAAGCACATTAAAAAGCGGTCAATAAATTTTTTATCATTAAAATGTAGCATGATTATCACGAGATATAGAAAAGAAAAAACGAAAGTTTAAAATAAAAGATACAGCATAATATTGTTTTTTGTTGATAATATTTTGAGAACATATTAAACACAAAACAAATCAAAACATGTTATTGTAAAATGCTTATGAAAAATAAATTTGTTTGTATTTCTAATTTTTTTTAATATATCGTTTGAGTGCCTACTTGGTAATATATATATAGACATGAAGGCTTTCAGGCTGTACACCGCAATAAGATAATTATCATATAGGGGAGGCCATATATGTTCTTATTAAGTAAGCCAATTTTGTTGACTATTGACAATTGTTAGTTGTCAGTATACAGTTGTTTAAGTAGACCGAAAAGTCTTGATGAATTTGTTGTATGCTTCTTCAAAGTCATCTTTTGTGGATGACCTTAGGATATATTTTCTCACTGGAAGGGGACGGAACTCAGAGCGCATATATATATATATATATAAAAGTGAGCTTATAAGTTAAAAATTTTAATCCAACTTTTTTATTAGACATATACTTTTTAAAAAACTTCATAACATTTTATTCTCCTTTTCTCTTTCCTTCTTTATTTTATTTTATTAGTTAGACCATTTAAAGTATGTAATCAATTTTCAAAAACAAGAAAAAAGGAATAAATTTTTAATTTGTACGAGTGATGATATCACGAATTTCTGTTTCGTGAGAATTACTATAAAATTAAAAAAATTAATTATAATAATTATAAAAAATTAAATAATAATTTTAATATTTAATTTTTTTTATGGTTATTAATTAAAAAATTTTGATTTTATAATAACTTTAAAAAAAAAAATCAACCATTCTAATTGACATAGCTCTTAACATTGAGTTTAATTATGAGTTGAAAAGTCATGGGCAACCCGAAATAGCGAATATTTGACTTAAAAGCACTATTTAAAGGGTGCAAAGAAGGTTAACTAACTTAGTTTTGAAATTGACTTTATTTTTTTTATTAAATTTGAAATTGATCACTTGAGAAAGTAGGTGAAAGGATTTATTAAAAAATTAGGGAGAAAGAGATATAGTCCTTAGAAGGTCGTGTACGACTTTACAGCCAATCATCAGCTACAGTATCCACATCCAAGATTTGGTCCAACTCATGCCCAATCACAAGATTGGGTCTCAACTTCACTGCGAATCTTCAATCAAATCTATATATCTTTCTATGTACGCTTCTCCTTCCTTCTTAAGCATAATTCTCTCTCTCCTTTAAAATATATGGGAGGGTCATACATAAATAAAGAGAAAGAGAAGAGTTTGGGATATGTAGTTTTTGCGAAAACCAAAAGACATGTTACGGTTGTTTGGGTTCTGTGGTTGTTTTGAATCCTACGATTTGAATGCTTTTCTTTGGTATTTCAGAGCAAATTCATGGTTTTTTTTTCTCCATAGTTGTATTTAGATGTTTGTTAGTTCATTTGAGAGTTGGTTTTTTAATATTTTTTATTTTATGGATTGATATTTGATCGAAAATCTCACGTTTAACTAATTGGATTATTAATTAATTAATGTATGTTTTTATAATGTAATCTACAAATCACAAGTAGGGTTGTATAATTTTTTATACCCGAGATATGTTTTTATAATTATCTCTAATCTCATGTATGTTTTTGTAATGGGATAATTACATAAACCTACCTAACATTTGGACGTTTGGACACTTTCTTATATATTGTTTGGAAAATTACGCTTACCTACTTTGACCGAGTTTGATCAGATCAATTCTATTAACGTCTAACAAAAATAATAAAAAGATTAAATTAACCTCATATAAATATTCTTTATTTTTTTCTTTTCTCTTCACCTTCTTATGTAATTCTCCATTGCAACCACTTCCAACTTTTCTTTCCTCACTCTATGAAAATCCCTATGGATTTTTTCCTTTCTTCTTCTTCTCCTCCATTTCCCATTCTCTTTTATTAAACTCTCTCTCTCTCTCTGTGAATCACTCAGCCTCACTTTTCAAGTTAGAGAAAGATAAAAATCAATTTTTGTTGGGTAATTGAAGTGAAAATTTCTTTCAAGAGCTTTGTACTCCCAAATCAACAAATCAGTTTACCATATAAAGAAGGTGGTAATTGCTTCATTTCCATTCCTAGTAGGTAATTTTTTTCCCACGCTTTCTTAACAGTTGACCAAAAATCAATTAATCGGCTAATTCAAAATATTGATTTAGGAAGGTTTTTATTAGAAAATTTAAATTTTAAATAAAACAAAATAAGTGTAATTTTCCTAACAAAAGTAGTTAAGTGGCAAGAGACCCAAATATAATGTAAGTTTATGAAATTTTCCTTTCGTAATTTATCCTACTTATATAAGGTCGTATCATTTCGGTTTTAAGCCAATGATGATGATCAACATTGAAAAACTAAACCAGATTTTTCTTTGCTCGACACACAGCTCTAGACTTAATAAAGAATGAGGAAGTGCAAGCCATCCTTGGACCAGAGAATTCAATACAAGCCGATTTTGTTATCAGCCTTGGCGAAAAATCTCAAGTGCCCATCATTTCATTTTCTACAACAAGCCCTTCTCTCACTTCAATTCGCAGTCCATATTTCATCAGAGCTACTCAAAACGACTCATCTCAAGTGAAAGCCATAAGTGCAATTCTTCAAGCTTTTGGTTGGAGACAAGCCGTGCCCATATACGTAGACAATGAATTCGGTGAAAGCATCATACCTTACCTAGCCGATGCTTTGCAAGATATCCATGTACGTGTCCCCTACAGGGCTGTGATCCCTTCATCGGCTTCTGATGATCAGATTCTTCAAGAGCTTTACAAATTGATGACAATGCAAACTAGGGTTTTCATTGTCCACATGTTGCCTTCTCTTGGGTCTAGGGTTTTTGCAATAGCTAAAGAGATTGGTATGATGAGTGAAGGCTATGTTTGGATAGTGACAGATGGGATAATTAATCTTATGAGTTCAATGAATCTTGATTCAACGCAAGGAGTACTGGGTGTTAAGACTTATGTTCCCAAATCGAAAGAACTTGAAGATTTTAGGGTTCGATGGAAGAGGAAATTTCAGGAAGAAAACCCAACTATTCTAGATGCTGATTTCAACATTTTTGGATTAAGGGCATATGATGCTACCAGGGCGTTAGCCATGGCTGCTGAGAAAACCGGAGCTACAAATTTCCTCTTCGATAAGACGAATGTTTCAAGCAATGCAACAGACCTTGAATCTTTTGGGGTTTCTCAATTTGGCCCTGAACTTCTTCAGGCATTGTCAAGTACTAGATTCAAAGGTCTGATTGGCGATTTCTATCTTGTTAATGGGCAATTAGAATCATCAATATTTCAGATTGTTAATGTGAATGGTAATGGAGAGAGAAGGATTGGATTTTGGACACCCAAAAAAGGACTTGTGAAGAAACTGAACTCGACAAACACAAACACTACCTCGTATTCTACCTCCAAGGCTAACCTTGGACCTATTATATGGCCAGGGGATTCCACCTCTGTTCCCAAAGGATGGGAGATCCCAACAAACGGGAAGAGGTTGAGAGTTGGAGTACCGGTGAAGAATGGTTTCAGTGATTTTGTGAAGGTGACAAGAGATCCTAGTACTAATGCAATATCAGTCACTGGATTCTGTATAGATGTCTTTGATGCTGTAATGCAAACAATGCCATATGCTGTCACTTACGAATACTTTCCCTTCGAGACTCCTGATGGCAAGGCTGCCGGTAGTTATGACGATTTGGTCAATCAAGTGTATATTGAGGTCAGTTAATTTTCTCTCATTTTCCTCTAGTATTCACAAATTAATACACCTAGCTAGCTATTGATCAAACATTGAATTGATGCAAAATAAACCCATTGAATTAGTTGGTTTCTTACCCTGAAATTTGGAATCTGATTTTTCTTTGAACAGAATTATGATGCTGTTGTGGGAGACATCACGATAGTAGCAAACAGGTCCTCCTATGTCGACTTCACATTGCCATACACAGAATCAGGAGTGTCAATGATTGTGCCGATTAGAGAGAAGAACGAGAAGAACGCATGGGTGTTTTTGAAGCCTTTGACATGGGACCTTTGGGTTACAAGCGCTTGCTTCTTCGTCTTCATTGGGTTCGTGGTCTGGGTTCTTGAACACAGAATAAATGAAGACTTTCGTGGACCTCCAAAGCATCAAATTGGCACTAGCTTCTGGTTCTCCTTCTCAACCATGGTTTTCGCCCAGCGTAAGCTCCCTTCATCCTTCTAAATTGTAGAACACAGATTTTTAAGAGGGGAGGAAATGAGAGGATAAGAGTACTCCTCCAAATTCTCTCATTTACTCTCCCTCTAAATCCTATCGATAGGAATCATAATACTTGGGCATTCTAAGGATTGAGGGATAAAAATGATCCTTCAAATTCTCCCATTTCCCTTAAAAAAAAATCCTAAATAAAGATGTACCCAAACTTCCTTTCCCCTCTTTTCCTTCAATCCAATCAAATAGTGAAGCTTTCTAGCAACAAATATTATGCTAACTTGTTTAAACGTGTATGTTTACAGGGGAGAGTGTGGTGAGCAACTTGGCAAGATTTGTGGTAATCATATGGTTCTTCGTGGTGCTTTTACTAACTCAAAGTTACACAGCCAGTTTGACGTCACTTCTCACAGTGCAGCAGCTCCAGCCAACGGTTACCAACTTCAAGGAGCTGGTAAAGAAAGGAGAGAATGTCGGCTACCAACGGGGTTCTTTTATTTTGGGGATTTTGGAACGGTTGGGTTTTGACAAATCAAAGCTAAAAGTTTATGATTCTCCAGAAGAATGTGATGAACTTTTCTCGAAAGGAACTGCAAAGGATGGTATAGCTGCTGCTTTCGATGAAGTTCCCTACATGAAGCTTTTTCTTGGAAAATATTGCTCGAAATACACAATGGTTGAACCAACATTCAAGACCGATGGATTCGGCTTTGTAAGCAAACGTCTCTAACCCTTACTTCAATGTGAATTTCTGATCTCCCCATTCTTTGTTTCTTCTAATTAATCCTTATTTTCTGACTTGTAGGTCTTTCCGATAGGGTCCCCTCTAGTACCTGATGTTTCAAGGGCAGTCTTAAATGTGACTGAAGGAGACAAAATGAGGGAAATTGAAAATGCATGGTTCAAGATGCAATCTTGCCCAGATCCAAGCACCTTGGTTTCTTCCAACAGCCTTAGTCTTGATAGTTTCTGGGGTCTGTTTCTAATTGCAGGAATTGCTTCTCTGTTAGCTCTCTTCATATTCACAGTCATGTTCGTATATGACCATAGGCACGTCTTGAGGCAATCTAATTCTGGAGAGTCAATATGGAGAAGAGTCGTTGCTTTGCTAAGAATCTTCAATCAGAAAGACATGAGCTCGCATACTTTCAGAAAAGGCAAAGACAAAAGTAGCATTGGTGCGCATTGTATGTTTTCAGTTGAAGCCTCACCAAATACTCACCGCCCGCCAAGTCCGTCAACCTCTCAGAACATTCACTGCCCGCCAAGTCCGCCAACCTCACAAAACACTTGCTGGCCACCAAGTCCATCAAACTATTCAAACCAGACAGATCCAGGCTTCTCTTTTTTCGGAGAGCAAGGAAGATTTTCTTATGAACATGGTGAGCCAAATCAAACTGGACAAGCTCCTCATGAACCGGTATCGGTTATTGAGCTTGCTAACCCAAACGAATCAAGACCAAGAAATCTCGAAATTTCTCATGAAACCAACTGATGTAGATAATTTCTATCGCTTGAATGACAGAAACAGTCAGATAGTTGTAAATTATTTATTCAGAAAGCCACTGTAAGCTAAAATGACATTCTTCCTGCTTTCCACTGACATAGAAGCCAAACTTGTTTGGATGTCAGTATTATAGGTTGAACGCTGAAGATGTAAGATTGAATGAAATTATCTCAATTTTTCCTCCTCTTAATCTAGTATACTAAATACGCACTAAGATTTTGTGAAATGTCCAAGTGCCCTTTAATGATAACATTAAATTGTGGGGAAGTGTTTTTTTTTTTTTTTATAAAACTACAGGACTCAGGTTATGACTTGATTTTGTTTATTTCCTTGTATTATTTAGAAGTTCTTTTTTTCCTGGAAAAGCGAAAAGCTGGCCATCACATCAAATCATATACCTCTTGGCTTGTTTGATAATTTTATAACTAAATAATATAATAAGAAAACTTCATACTACCGAAGATATCTTCTTCCATACCTCCCAATATTGTGGGTAACTTCTCCACCTCTGATTTCATTTCCTAGTTCCTAGCTAAATTCCAGAGATTTCCCACCTTCAGCAGTACTAGGTGTTAACAAGTTTTTTAAGACAAACAGGAAAGAATGATCTATATACCTATACATTTCTAAAAGATGCTAATGGCTGGGAAAGCATGATAAATGGATTACAAAACTTTCCTAACATGCTTTCGCTTTTTTTATACACAAGCATAAATTTACAAGATATATCATGGTAAATACTGTTCAAGACACTCTTTCAGTTTTTGAAAGGTGACAGGCTTTGAAACAAATGAGTCCATACCATTTGCAAAACACTCATCTCCACTCTCTGCCAATGCATTCGCTGTCATCTGCATTTGCACCATCTAATCTTGTCAGCAAAATCTTTAATAATCTAGTATTATGCAATTGAATATAATACAGAAGCTTGCAGAAGCAACATTAGCAGTAAATTTTAATACGGAGTATCATCTTTGGATGCAGTTACAAATATTTATAGGCAAAAATACATTTACCTCCTTGAGGTTAAGGCTAATACATGATGTATTGATGTCCTCCACCTCTTTTCAAAAATTACACTTACCTCCTTTGTGTTATTCATAGTTTGTTATTAACTGGACACTTACTTACCTCCTTCTGTTAGCACCAACGTTAATCAACTGTTAAAGAGCTGGTCAAAAGTGGTGCCAACTCATATTTATAATGAAAAGAACCCTAAAATACTCTCACAACGGTCAGATTAAGATTTACTCAATGTTCTTCATTTCCTTTGGACTCCTTTCACCTTTTGCAACTTAGTATGGGAGGATATGATTGATAGCGAATGAGGCTAGTACAATAATTTATAAATGAAATTGGAGAGGAAAAAGAAGTAGAAGAGTTTTCTGCATGAATATTCTTCTGCACCGGGGATATCTCATAGTAGGAAGGCCCAGAAATCATAAAGGATGGGACGGGAATGGAGGCATTCCAGCCCAACACACTCCGATGAATGGGTCAACAGAGATAGGATCACCATCATTACACGCATTACCAGTGCCAAAACAAACCAACCCTTTACTGCCAAAACAAGGATCACCAGAAACAGCACAAAACAACAGAAGATTAGCATCTTAAGCCCCCACAAAACAACACTCAACCATGCTTATTGGATACCAACTTAAGCCCCCACGATTAAGTCATACATGCCTCATGTCAGCTTCTTGGAAGCGTGTGTTTAATCATTAGAAAGGTTGGTGAAAGTAAACACTTTCAACAGGTTGAATTATTATTCAAATCCATTCTATATTCAAGCGAATTAGTAGAACATTAATAAGAGACCATTAAGAGAGTTCATTTTTGAAGGACTTAACATGGAAGCAGATTTAATACAATTGAAATTTATTCTACATTGGTTAACTTAGTTTGGGAGGCTTTCTACGGAATACCCAAGAAAGTATGATTGCAAGAAGTAGAACGGCCAAGAATAGGGAAGAGAAAATGTCTCATTGAGTGATGCCCTAAGGACCCTTTATATGGTGGGGTAATTTTGTCTTTTCAGCATTTTCATTAACTTTTAACAGTCTCCATTTGGTCAACCATGGTCAAAGGAGGTAAGTGTCATTTCTGAAAATAGAAGGACATCATGTATTAGCCCTAACCTCAGGGAGGTAAATATTTTTCCCTTATTTATTTAATAGCAGAAGTTTATATTAGGTAGTATCAATTTTCGGGGAAAAAAAATCATTCAGTATGACTTTCGTACACTATCAGATTTATACTGAAACTTGGAAAACATCATATAAAACCTAAGAATATGTCAGTGCTAGCTGCATTTCCACTTATAATGTATCTTGCACATAAAGATAATGTCTTCCAGTGGTCTCGGCACAACTCAGCTAGTATTAATACAAGCTACAATCTGGATTGTTGATTAAAATGTTAAGTAGAAAAGAGAAGATTCACATGCAAGAGATTATGCTTCTAGACTAAGCAATAAGCACCAATTGTGAGGGGCATAAAGAGTAGAAGTGCTAACCGCAATTATGGGGATCCGTTTTGTAGTGCAAATAGAACCTTGACCACATTGTAATGAATCTAAAGAGGGGGCAACTAGCTCTATTCCAGCCTCTACTGCAGCATCCCAGTTGCCAGTTTCTTCGAAAGAACGAATCAGTTTTGTAGCTTTAAGGCCACCCATAACTGGCATGCAGACATCCTGCAAAATTCATATTGAGAGATAGTTACTGATTAGTATACTTCCTGCAGTTTTTAATCCTGGCTTCATTAAAATTCTGAACAAAAATCAAAAAGTAAAATCAGATTTGTACTTGAAGATCATTCTCAAATGCTAATTGCTACTCTTTGCCATATATGTCTTGTAATTATCAGAAACTATTAAATGGTATGAATGCCCCTAGTCTTGTTTAAGGAGAAAAGCACCTCTTCTAGCATTGTAAGACCAAGTTCATGGCTGCCAGGGAAACTTAAAAGATTATATTATTCACTCTGACAAATGAGATTTGAGAAGGCATAGAAGACTCCCATTTCATTTCGCTTACATGTGTTATCAACTTCTGTAAGGCAAAAATAGAAAGAAAAAAAAACTGCGAGAGAAGGTCTACTAGGTTTCAGAAGATACCAGTTTAGGTGAAAAATAAAACATGTAACAAGCTCACTAAACTGTTTTAAAAAGGCACCATAGGACAGTCTCTGTAATACATGGTTCTTTCAGTATAGGGAAGGGCTTTCCAGTCAGACCATCTAACTCCTGATAATTTTTAGGTTCTTACTCTACAAAACTTTGAAACAAAAGGTCCTGATTGACCCAAGGAAGACATCTGAAACCATTTATCATATTTAAGAGGGAGAGTGGCTTCGTTGGAGTGTGTGCCTGTGCATTCTTAATCATCAATAGATAGCAAATCAGTACAAAGCAACTTCCAAGAAACAAAATTCTGAATTCTAGAAATTACCATCAGAACGAGATCATAACAACAGCACTGAACTGCATGTACAGCTTCAACTCCATTATTCACTACATCTATGTTATGGCCCATCTGCTTCATCATCGACTTTGTCACCATCACATTAATCTTGTTATCTTCTACAAGAAGGATCTTAGGTCTGAATTTTGATTTGGTTACTTCTGGACAGCTACTAGATGTGCTCTGGGAACTTGTGTCCGATTTTTCTTGCCTCTGAAATGATCCTTGAGATACCCTTTCCTTGACCATTACACCCACATTTATGCTCACCTCTGACTTACTAGTGTACCCTTTAGTATGATTTTCTGAATGGCTATTTGAGTCTTCTTGACATTGTTTGGTACTACCAACCATATTTTGGCTGTTGGGGCCTGGGTTGTGACTAAATGAACTTTCAGGTTCAGATAATGTCTCTGCACCTTCAATGACAGAACAAGCATCCTCAACTGAATTTGTCTCTTTTGATCTAACATTATTACAGAGGAATGGGTATGATTCCTCTGAAAACCCAATGATTTTATGTGAAGTGGTACACCCTGGTAATAGCTTTTGACTCCTGATGGATCCATTAGAAGAAAACAGAGAACCCAAAGTGCGTGGTTGGAACTGGAAAAAGCCCTCAGTTGTATCATCAGTTACGGCATCATGATCGGCCATATCTGAGAGCTCGTCAGGGTCGTCAGAAGGATCACTTCCGGTTGAAACCTTGTAAGGTAGTATAAACGTAAATGTGGAACCAGAGTTCACTCTGCTAGACACAGTGAGACGACCCCCCATCAGCTCAACCTATTTCAAATGCATAGAAACATTAAAAGGGTGGCATTGAGAATGTCGCATCAAATCTCCGAATAAGTAATGAATTAAAGAAAAATTTACCAGCTGTTTACATATCGCAAGGCCCAAACCAGTCCCACCATACTTCCGAGCATGATCTGCACTGACTTGCATATACTTTTTAAATAGTGTGGGTAAAGCATTTTCTGTTACATGGTGAAAGAGAATGTAAATGCATAATCCAATCACAGAATCAACTTGAATACATAAATATAGAACATCATAAAAACAATCATGGAAAATAAAATATAAAATTACTGATTCTCATCTGACCATATTCATAATAGACAGAGATAAGCACAGAATACATGCCTGGTATTCCAATTCCAGTGTCATACACATCACAGCATATCCATACTGTTGTTTCAGGTACTTTAGGTTGCTCATCTGTATCCCCATCAATTGAGTTTCCATTCTTAACGGGAGTTCTAGGTTCATCATTAAGCAAATGATTTTGGTAAGGACCTTCATCATGTTTTGAACTACGAAAATCCTTTTTTTCACTGTTAATTTGAGATGCCGATGTATGTTTTTCTTCCTTTTGTGTGTTAGAGCATGATTGATATGCAGTCGACTTCTGGTGCAATCCTTCTTTTGCAAAAGATGGTTCTGGTACCACATAAAGTTTAACCCCCACCTTGCCTTCATGGGTAAACTTGATAGCATTGCTGCAAAGAATAGAAATCAGTGAAATTTGAAGCACAAACAATCCATGCTAATAATAAAAGCAAAGACAAAAACAGAAGAATGTGTAACAGACCTGAAAGGATGATACTTCTCCATTTACAGGTAGATAAAAAGGAACACTATGAAATAAAAATTACTTCTGACAGACTAGTGCTAAGACATCAAAAATTTTATCCTTCATAATATATCTTAAAAATTATTAGAATAGCAGCCTAATCTACATTCTCATATGCAATTAGTTAGGGTTGTGGGATTCTATTTAGAAAAAAATCTGCCCCTCATGAAAGAAAAATGTAAAGCATGCATATTGCAGATTTGATGAGAAAGCTTTTTAGGTGGTTTTTTAGTAGAATCAATTTTCATGTTATTATAGCTTGTTTTTATGATACTGCTACAATCATTATAGAATCCACAAAAGAAAAAAAAATCATAATTACAACATAATTCAGTACCTGATCAAGTTGGTGAGAATTTGCCGAATCCTTAGAACATCTCCAATGACCTGAATTAATGCAGAGAAGATAAATCTCAAGGATAAATGACATAACAGATAAAATATTTATGAAATTATGTAGTAATGAATTCATACAAAGTGAGCTTCTAATATTTAGCTGAACATTGTTACGAACCCTAGAGTGGCTTCATTATAGATGCCAGGAAGCGCATTTTGGAACTATTTTGATCTTTGGCATAATACATTTTACATACCTTTTTCAGAATTTTTCTCTTTTACTTTCTGAATATAACCTACCAATTCTCAGATAATGATTTCTACACATGCAAAATTGGAAAGACAGAACTCATAGGTGATGCTCCACTGAAGTTCATCTAAGGAAAGTGGCAATGCATTAAGGTCTCACCTCAGTGGGAACATCATCTGCTACATATCCTTCCAAGGTCAGAATTTTTTGCAATGATGCTGCAGCCGTCTGAAGTACATGTTTTACTACCTCTCTTGGCCGGAAGTTTGTTGCTTCCAACTTCATAACGCCTGAATAAGAGGCAAACAGATAAATTTCAAGTTTCTAGTAAATCCAAATAATAGAGCACGTCAAGCTTCCGTGATAGTTATAGTGACAATAAAGAGATGGAAGAAATCTTAAACAGAGACATCAAAAAAAAATTTAGACAGAAATGGCAAGGATTAAGATAGTGGGCCATTGATATATAAATGAAATAGAACTGCATACACATTGGTAAATAAGACAGAGGAGGGAGAGAAAGAACAGTGTCAGATAGACATTAAAGTATGAACAGATCCTCTTATATAATCCAACATCCAAAAGTCTACGGAGTATAATTTATTTTGCCTCTAGATGAACACTTATTGTTATGCATGCGAACTTTGAAAGGGGTGTTGATTCCAAACCTGACTCAACCTTGGAAAGGTCAAGTATGTCATTTATGAGTTGAAGGACCAAATCTCCTGAAGATATCATGACATTCAATAGTTGTCTTTGCTCCCTATCAAGTTTTGATGTGGCAAGAATCTCAGCCATGCTAACCACCCCGGATAGAGGAGATCTTATCTCATGAGACATAGTTGCTAGCATTTGTTTTGCCCGCATTGTTTCCTCTGCAAGATAATTAAAAGGTAAAAACAGACTTAACTTTGCTGCTGACTGGAAAAAATTAAGAACTACCCAAATTTTCACCAAGTAAATGAACCTGTTATATGGATTGTTTTGTTCAGTTCTGTTTCCTTTGCCTTCCGTACTGCTATCTCCTCTCGAAGCCTTGCCATCTTTTCTCTTTTCCTTACCTGTTGAATGATCAGGACCATCAATATCCATTCTTTTTCATGTCCATAAAAGACCTAGAATAACATCGAGAACAAAATAAATTTACCTGATCAGTTATATCCATGCCCATATAATTTATACCAATTGTTTCCCCTGCCTTACTGAAAACAGGTTCCACATATATCAAGAATGTCTTTGATCCGAATAATGGTGTCTCAAATGTAATTTCCCTCTTTGCAGGTAATCTTTTTTCCAGAACTTCTCTCTTGAAATCTTGAGACTCCTTAACGCCAGCTCCAGAAAAAATTTCGACATCTGTTTTTCCTATAATGTCCTGAAAGCAAAATCCAGGAAATAAACTTGCAGCAAATGTGCTTTTAAGGAACAAAAATTTAGTAAAAGGAAACAAAATCCTACTCTATAGAGGAAGTTTATGCTCAGGTTCAGGGGAAACACTTATTAAAAGGTGTAACTTGAAAAAACAATGAAACTTAACATCAGTCTTATCAAACCTTGAATAAGAACTTCAGTGGCAATAAATTACCTCCTCTTGCAAACTTGGAAAATGATTATAGATAAAGCGATAGCGTAGCTCTTTATCCTGAAAGAAATGCAAAGAATCAATCCCTCTAGCTGAAAGATTACCCTAATTGAAATTTAAAAGAAAATCGTGGCAGAATATATTCATCATTTTAATTAACTTATTATTGCCTAGTTTAAGTTCATAGTTCAACAAATGAAAGTTCCAGTTATAATTTTTCCATGTTCATACACATCTTCATGCTTTTACTAGGCTTGACAAAATTTTTCCCTAAAAACAAACATCATAGTTCTTTTACTGAATCTGTCATAATTGACGTCTACATAACTCCCACTCGTATGCAGTCAAATTGCTCCTTCTAACCAAACATAAAGGCAAGGCCATTACATGAAACCCTTAAGACTGTAATCCCTCGTAGTCTAAAAATGCATTCAGGGAAACTAGCAACAACACATGCAAAGTAGATAATGCAATCAGGACAGAGAAGGTAGTGGTTTTAGATGTGGGACTTGAATATAAGGCCTAAGCATAAGATCAAACCAGTCAAGTGCTTGACTCCAAATAAAACCTGATCTTGTTGATTTGAGTACCATCATAAACTTTTCCGAATTATAAATCAAGAAATTATGCATCTTATAACATTGCGTTCTCATTACACCCTCAAAATTGTGGTATGCTACGAAAACAGAGATAAAAAATTTATAACTCACTTTCTATTTTTACTTTTTTTTTTTATTTCTAGTTAAAAGGAAATGCACAGCTTTGAAACTCCATTAAACAGATAGTCTGAAACCATCAGCTCAAGTAACAGAGTTATTGTTGGATTATGCAATTTACCGTTGGCGAAGCATGAGACTAGGTCAACTTCACTGTATATCTACTAGTTCCGCAGTTAGAGTGCTTAAGAACTCGTGCAAGCAATCAAGAAATGTGTTCATGGAATATCTCATAGCCAAAATTTAAGATGCTTTTCAAAGGCAGCATGCTATAGAAGTTACATTATATCTGTAACAATTACCTGATGGCCTATAACAACTGGTGCATTTTGAAGTACAAAATGTAAGAAATTATCTGCTCTTTTCAGAATCTGAGACAACTCTTCCACTGGCGAGGACTGCCTTTCCAGATTTTTTATGCTTTCCTGCAATTTCTCCATAAGTACCTGCTCTCTCTGGACACTGGTCTCCAACATTTTCTCTAAATGCATGGCTCTCTGCTTCCAGTATTTGCTAGTGTCATAGTCAGCATCTATTTGAAGCCTCTTACTTTGAACAACAACATCATTTTTCCTCTGAGGAACATCTGGCCATATATCATAAACTTCATCCAGTATAGAAATTGGACGCTTATCATCACCATATCTTTCCTCCTCGAACCGATGCTCCTCCAATATCTCCAATTGCTTGAGCTCAGCTTCCTGTTTTTGTCTGTTCAGGTTGTCGAGCTCTTCCCTGAGAAGGCGAACAGCATTTGCCTGCTTATATTCCCAGTGTTTTACAAGGTATGCTAATTGAGAAGAGCCCTTGTCAGTATAATTAGTTAGCTCTAATAGACGCTTGAAATCAACTATAGTTGGCTCCTCTACAATTGTAACCTCCTCCAACATATCTTGATCTCGTCCTGGCTTTTCTACATTGAATTGTTTTCCAGCATCACTTCCGATATCTTCAGGCCACATAGAAGGCAGGACTTCAATGTCCATGTCTTCAATTTGATCATTCTCCATTTCGCGAAGCATGAGATCACGTACATTCAACTTAAGCCTTCATAACATATATGAACATCGAAATGCCTACTAAACCTTTCTTCGGTGTTCTATTGCATTCATCCATGGTAACTTCAATTTAACTCTGCAACATCTTATTAACACAAGACAGAGTTGATGCAGCGGAAAAGATGAGATCTGAACCTGCTTCCAAATAGAAATCGTATCCCTAGTATAGAAGATAAAAGAACATACAAAGTGTATCCCCTGGAGACAATTGACCATGCAAAACTGAGTTTATATTGTGAAACTATATATAGCCAGCATTGACAATTAAGTAGTAAGAGTGTAGATATAAAATCAAGCAAAAAAAATCAGAAGAAAATTACCAAAAATAATAAATAAAATAAAACCTCACAACCATTTGAATTTCAGTATTTCCTAACTTAATCTGTCTGGCCCTAGAATTTCACCATGGAAGTGATGTTTAAAGTAATCAAGTTCCAAATATTTAAAACTAATTCAGTATTTTTTGCAAAACGCAGCTAAAAATATTACCAAAGCAAAAAAAATTCAGTATCTTCCGTCTTGAGTCCTTTTTACCAAACACTTGAATTGCATTTCATCATATAGCTCAGAAAAAATTAAGCTAACAATTACAACGACCAACAAAAGAAAAAAGAAAAACAGTCTAGCATTCCAAAAACAAGTTGTAAACGGAAGTTCATTGAAATATACACTTCAAGTTGTGTTGCATTCAACAATAAACAAAAAAGGATTTTTTTCAAATTTTAACCGTCAGAGATTATTGAATTGTATCGCATTCATTAGGGAAAAAAGCGAAAGCGGACCAAAATTCGAGTCCGAAATCAAGACGATAAAAGTTAGATCCATCAATAAAAGCAAGTCAAAACATATCAAAAAAAAGTCAAATTCATCAACGGGCACGATTGAACCGCGCATTTATTTGAATTAAAACCAAACCGAAATCACAATTAAGATCAAATCATTGAATAAAAATGAAAAAAAAAACGTCGATGAGAAGCTAACCTTTGGTTCGCGCGTTTGAATCAATGCCCTTCATCAAACAAAATACACACTGAAGAAGAAGTAACGTTGAGAATAGCCAAAACCTTTCACTGTAGATCTGAAGAAGCTCTTCAACTGTTTTCAATGGTTACTGAGAAAGAATTAACCAATTAAAGCAGAGAGAGAAAGTGACTTTTAGAGAGAGAGAGCATGTGAAGGAAAAGAAAAACAAAAATGTGAAGAGAAGAGAAACCCAAGCAGCCATGTGCAAATGGAGGTCAAAAATTATAAAATTCTTGGCCTTTTTTCATTTTGATTACAAATATTTAATTTGGTGATTTTCACTAATTCTCTTTTTCTCTATCTCTTTCTATGTTTGTTTTGTGAGGTTCCTCCGCAGAAGAAAAAAAAAACTGATCAGAAAAGAGAAAGATCACACATTTGTTTATAATCAATCAGCTTTACTACCAGGAAATAAAAATGATTGAAGCAATCACACATATGTTTGCTTTTTTTTTATCTTTTTTAAATTGGGAGGAAGTTTTTGTTGCTCCCCGCCCTTTATTATTCCTAGGTGACGTGTTGGGATGGCGCGTGTCTACACTCTCTCTCTCTCTCGTTTGCTACTGCAGTTGAAGAAAGTGAACGGGAAGAGGGGTTATATAGTAATTAAGAATTGAACATGGATGGATTTAATTACAGTTAGTTGACGTAAGGTTAAGTTTGTGTTTGTGTTTAAATGAACAAGATTAAGTAGTTGTCATGTATTCATGTCCTTCTTCGTGCCGAAGCATCCTAGGACCTGGTCGGCAGCTGGACCACCATATTGTATAAAATTTGTCTACAGTGTTTCTTACTAGTAAAGTTTCATATACTATAAGAAAGTCTAAATTTTAATTTTTATATTCGTGAATGATTAAATCATAAAAAAGAATTATAAATTTTTTAATTTGGGTATGGATGATATACTTTTGAGTGGTGATCTCATGGATCCGATTTCATGGAAGTTATTATGAAATCGAAAAAGTCTATTAGTAATTACGAAAAAATTGAATAGTAATTTTTATATTTAAAATTTTAAAATAATTACTATTTAATTTTTTCACGATTATTAATAAATTTTTTTGGTTCGATAGTAACTATCACAAAACTACGTCAATAAAATCACCATTCTATGCTTTTAAGCTATCCAAAAAAAATAAACCTTATACAATTACGACTAAAATGATCGAGATATCACTTTTTCATAGAAAAAAACCAATAAATAGAGTTGATTGATAAAGCTATTATTGTAATTTTTTTTGTCTCTTACCCCATTAGGTTAATTAATGACTTGTGGTTATGCTCACTGCTGGTATGATGAATTTGCATGCTAAATGCAATTGCATTGAGAATACTTTGGTAATTTTTTCTCTTTTTTGTTCAAGAAATAGAAATTGTTCTTTTACTATTAAAATATGGGTTAATTGTTTTTTTTCATCTTTGAGTTTTATTATTAATTATTGAATATTTTTTCGTCAAAAGTGATGACAAAACAAATGTAAAAAGACCAAATATTTATGCATTTAAAACCTTAAAAAGTAAAAAACCCCAAAACATGTTTGGTTAATTTTTTTTAAAAAATAATACATTTGATTTTAGAAAAAAAAATGTTTTTGTTTTGATTTTCACATGAAATTAAAAAAACAATAGAAAATACATTAAAAAGTTACTTTTCATTGTTTCTATAAAATTAAAAAACATTTTTCTATGAAATTAAAACATGAAAATAAAAACGGTTTTCATTATATGAAACTAGAAAATCAAAACTAAAAAACATATTTGTTTTCATAAACAAAATATGTTATGAAAATATCTTTTCAGAATTTTCTGTTGTTTTCTAGGATAATTTTTAGAATAATTAAAAATACTAATGGACATCGCATTCAAAAATGAATAATACAATTTATCTTTGAAATGTATCACCGTTTATTAGAAAAAATATATAAAAAAAAATTAAGATAACAATTATCAAACGAGATTTTATTAAAAAAAATTGTTTTAAAAAACTTGTTTTGAAAATAAAAAACATAAAATAAAATGCTAATTATATTTTTGGTCCTTAAACTATGGGTTGGGTTTCATTTTGATCCTTTTTCTCTCATATATACCAAATTTAACCTTCAATTATTTAAACTTTTCAATGTGAGTTTTTGGATAATGCCTTTAGTTGAGTCAAAAATAGTCATATATCTAAAAAAAACCTTTGCTTGAGTTTAAGAGAAACCACATTAAAACAGTTGAATAGTTAAATATTGAAATTGATACATTTAAAAGAAAATGGACCAAAGTGAAACTCAATCTATGATTCAGGGATAATCATAATTTTTTAGGAAGAAGACTAGAAGAGTGTGATCCCTCCTGTAAAAGTCAATGCACCAAATTTTGTTGCCGCAAGTAAACACAGAGGAAAGTTATTAGTCATATCAAATATCTGGGATAGTTAATACATCCACCAAGCAAGCATTGTCCTCATAAAATAGGCTTTTCCCCCTCCCTTCATGTGTACCTCATAGCATGATTGTCTTGCCAAACTCATTATCCAAGACTTGTTAATTTCCCCTTTTGCATGTTACCATTAAAAAACATAATTAAAAAGTTATGATATTTGAGGATAAAGGTAAATTCACAATTTAAATGCACTAACTAATTATAAAACAACACGTAACAATTAATAAAAGATAAATAATAATTTTTTTATAAACATAAAAAAAATAATTTCACTCAAACCTTGATTAGTTTGAATTTCAACCAAACGAAAAAGGTGGAGATTAGAAAATATAACTTTTCTAATCAAACTCTAATTACTTTATCATACTAAATCAGTTAAATTGTGTTGAATTTGATGACAATGCATATAGAGCGATGATTTCATCTATCCAATTTTGTAGGAGTTGTCACGAAACTGAAAAAATTCACTAGTAATCATAAGTTAAATATCAAAATTATTATTTAATTTTATCATAATTATTAATAAATTTTTCTTACCATAAAATTAAGTTGATAATATCGCCACTCATACATATATGCTTTTGATCGGTGGAAAACAAAACAGTAAAAAAAACTTCTAAAAGTTACTTCAGCACTTCTAATCATGTTTTAGATACCCTAGTGGGGTGGTTATGCTGTGCGCTTGAGTATTACTAAGTATCTTTGCAAAAGCAAAAATTTTTAAAAAGAAATTGGGGAGACCTCCTAATAATTATTTATGAAAGTACCAACTGTTTGAATAAAATTAGTTGGAGAAACATGGTGTGTGATAAATTGGTCTATTCTATAAACGGGACGGTGCTTATGGTTTATGCAACTAAACAACTAAGCCATTTTATGATCAGTCTCCTCTGGCTGGCTTTTGGACTTTGTCCATATCAATTTCCCATGTGACTCACCCACATGTCAAGGGGCTGACACATGGATTGCAAATAGAATGACATGTGGCAGATGCCTGCATGTAATTACCCAAAAAGATTTAAAATGGTTTAAAACTTCATTAATAATTTTTAATGATATCAATATAAATGTGAGATCAAAATATAATATTATCATAAATTTTTTAAAAATTACTGATAAAATTTCAGAAGAATTTATAACTAATGTTTTAGGATAGATATAACCAAATATTTTTATCATTGTCCAGGTTCCTGTTAAAAGTATACTGTCAAGTTTGTTATTCCAATTGCCAGAAAACATTTGCGAATCAGTATACAGTATGGCAGAAGTGATTAAAACCATAAGCAAAAGTTGCATTTTTCTTTTCACTTTTAAGGAAGAGAAGGGCGGTCATTCGGAGTAATTTATGTTTTGAAGAATAAAATTCTGAAATCATGTTATTTCTTCGTTTTTTTTTTCCTTTTTTACGGTGGTAAATTTATCTTACCTTATCTTTTTTCATTCTACCCTATAATAATTCTCGTTATTCATAATAAAACCCAAGATTTTTTTTCTTCACAATATTACTACAATTCACTTAAAATTAAATAAATAACCAATATATAAAACAAATAAATAACTAACACATCATAAGAATCGAATATGAGATTAAAGGTGTTCATTAAATAGTTAAAACTAATTAATCGACTATTTCAAGCTGATTCGGTAAAAATGGTCAGTTTAATCGGTTAACCAAATAAAATATATCGATTAATTAGTCGGATAGCAGTTAAATTTTTTTAAAACCGTTTTGACTGTTTAACCGATTAAGAAATTAATTAATATTAATATTAATAATATATTAAATATAAATATAATAATTTTAAAAAAATCTTAAGCATAAATTAAATATATTATATATAATATAATAAATTTTAAAAACTTAATTATATAAAAAGTATCGGTTAAATAATTAACTGACTGTACCGATAAAAATTAATTCAATCAATTAATATCGAAATACTTAAATTAATATAATTAAAACTATTAAAAAAATTGACCCAAAAAAATCAGTTAAAATTCTTAACCAACCGAACTGATCGTTTCGACCGTATGTACAGCTTTACTTGGGTTCTTGTAATCCCACGGACTCAATTTTAATAACTAAATCGACCAAAATCTCATCGATAGACTCTCGAACTTTTGTTATATATATATATATATATATATATATATATATAATCCTTTATTTTATATGATTCGTAATTTAGATTTAAAGTTTGATTAGAGCAAAACAAGTTGCTTCTTCAACATACTCTTAAGTCATAATTTCTTAGCCAAAAAATATATATATATTATCTCTTAATTAAGTATTTTAAATAGGATGCCAGCTAACTGCACCTTAATTAAAGTAAACCTTACTTTATGTATAAATATAATTTATGGAGAACCACTAAAAGAGGGGTCGGTTAATCAAGCGATTAAAATTAATTAGACAGCATAGAAAACATATACGTGGCGTGGGGATAGCGAGAGATTGGACGAGACAGCATCCCTAATCCACGGATTTAGTTAATTAAAAAGTTTTGATTAACGTCATACACTTCCCTTTCACTAACTTTGTATGAAAGATAGTTTAAAGTTTTGTCGTTTTTTAAGGGTTTGTGGGAAACCATAGAATAGACCAATCATACTTCAACATTATTTTATGCATGTGGCGTTCTAAATTAAGAATTTTTTTTTTATTTCAGGTTTAACTGAAGCTTTAGTTCATGTTTGAGTAATTAGTTCATGTTTGGTAATAGCTTTTTGTTTTCGTTTTCGAAAATGAAAATTAAAAATAGTTTTCTTAAGAAAATATATTTGGATAACTGTAACTCAAAGACTGTTTCCAACAAAAAACAGTGAAATGTTGTTTGAATTATCATATTTTGAAAATTGTTTTGATATACCTTATAATTATTTTTAGTTTTGAGTTTAAATTTAAAATCTAATTTTATTTTTTACGTTTATTAAATACTTAAAAATAATTAATATTATTTTATTTTTAAAATTTTTATATTTTTTATATGCCATGGATGAATAATGAAACAGAGAAGTGAACATTGATTTTAAGGTTATTTTTTCGAAAATTATATCAGAAAACATCAATTTAGGGTTTTCAGAAACAGTTTTTGAAATTTGGTTTTTTGAAAACTGTTTTTGAAAACGACTTTTGAAAACTGGTTTCCAAACATATTTCAAGTTTTTGAATACTATTCAGTTTTTGAAAACTAAAAACAGTTTTAAAAATTTCGAAACAAACATACCCCCAAATTAATGTTTTCTGATATAATTTTAGAAAGATAACCTTAAAATCAGTGTTTACTTCTCTGTTTCATTCTTCTTCCATGGTATATAAAAAATATTAAAATTTTAAAAATAAAATAATATTAATTATAATTTGCATGCACCTCTCAAGTCTGTACCCTTTAGTAAAATAATTTTTTTAAAATTAATAATCCTATTTAGGGATGTTATTGAATATATGAAAGTTCATTCGTCCTCATCTTCTCACAACAATAGAATCCATCATTCACTTTCACTATCACTCGAAGATCGAATCATTGCGAGCGAAAGCCACCTTTCATCTATTATCACTCAATTTTTTCTTTAAAAAGTTAAATATTATTTTATCAAATATTTTAAATAAGATTTGTTACTCAATACATGAATCATTCTCGATAAAATCAACATCAGTTAAAAATATAAGGAAAACTCTTTGTTTTTTATTTTAATTTTTTACCTAAAAAATTAAAAAAAAAACTTATATTATAAATATATATATTTTTATAAATATGATACATATCAAAAGCAAAATAGATATTTTATAGGATAGGTGAGACAGGTGGAAGTTTAGCTCGGATGAAAGACTACTTTTACTACCATCCAATAACTGGTTTGAAAGTAAAATTTTACTTTCGTAATCGACCAATCACTCATTTAAAAAATTGCTTCAGTCAAAACAGTTGGACCGAATATTGAGATGTTTGGTTGTTTTTTGACATCGCTAACCCTATCATCTACTGACATTGTTTTTATCAGTTGATCTTATCTCTCTTAATATTAAGCTAGGTTTGGCAAACAATTTGACTGTCATTTAATACAAAAATTTTTGATTAGCACAAGTTTATTGAAACTTTTTTAATAATTTTAAAAAATTTTATTGATAACGTTAATATACTTATGAGATTTAAAAATTAATATTATTAATAAAATTTTTGTGGGCTCAGCTCTAGTTTAAGTTTAGTGACGCCATGGATGTAGTGATCCATTAATATTTTGCCAAGTGTCCATTAAATTAGTGGTACACTGAGTTTAATGCAAACGTGGCAAATATTAAGTGGGTATTGAAGCAAAAATGGATGTATCTGTTTGGATTGTTTGTCAAATCCAAACAACTTAAAAGTAAAAGAGTAAAACACATCTTTCCCTTCCAAAAAAACCAGAGTTTTTAGGATTAGAGCTGCTCACGAGGCAGAGTCTTCAGCAGCCAGCAGGTTGGTTTGCATTGCGTGTTATGGCCCACAAGCTTCACTGGCAGGAAGCACTTTTTTGGGACAGCTAATAATCCATTATTTAATATTATTATATAATACTCCTATATATTTATATTTATATATCTCTCAATCATATGGAGTACTCAGACAAAAAAAACTACTTGCTGATGGATGCAGATTTCAACTTTCTTAATTTTAATTATTTCTTTTTTTTTAAATTTAATTAAAGTAGATCCATGTTCAATGCAGATCAACCGTGGTTTAAGTTTAGGGTTGTAATTGAATCGAGTTTTTATCGAACTATTCGAGTTTGAGCTTAGTTAAAATTCGGCTTGAGCTTGAAAATTAGATTCAAATAACTTATCGAGCTAAGCTCAAATACCTTAAGGTTCAGCTTGAAATACTCTCAAGCAGTTCGATAAGGTATTATCGAGTTCGAATTTGAACTCGAAGCAATATTTATTTATTAAAATTATAATTCATACTCGAGCTCGAATGAAAAATCTAATGGTTAGGTTTGAGCTCGGACTCGAATAAGCTCGTTTGTTATCGAGCTCAAACTCAAACCTAATTTTCGAGCTCGAGCTCGAGCTCGAGCCTGTTCATTTTAAGTCGAGTTGAATTCGAATACCTTAGCATTCAGGCTCGATTTGGCTCGAGTCCATCCCCATTTAAGTTAATCAAAATGAAAGTTTAGGTATCATTTGATACGTGATTTAATCTCTTTTAAATCAAATTTAAATTTTAAATCATTTAAAAATATATTATATTTGCCTAAACTAAAAATTGTCTCCATTAATCACATGTCTTTACCTCATCCAACAATAACACATCATGAAGCAATAGCAGCTGCAGCCATACCAAAATTCAATATATATATAAAAACTGATGTAAAACTTTTGATAGATACAAATGTATTCATTTTAACAAATTTCACTCAATGAAACCCATTGTAAAAAATCTAAGTAAGTACTTAACAAACTTAAATTACAAAATTAACTATAATCTATATTATGAAATTAAAAAAATAATAATTATAATTTGAAGAGTATTTAAGCATGCATTCCCAACTATTGATATTTGAAATGAAGTTGAAATTTTCTTTATCATTGAGAGATTTTGTTTTGTTAATCCATTTATACTATATAAATATATGTGGATGTACAAATACGGTGTGAGTAAAACTTTCAGTAAAAATAATTTGACCTTTATCTAATAATTATATTTTAGATTAAGTATAGTTTTTTTTTCCTTATAGAATTATGATTCCCTGTATAAGTAAATCTTTGGCAAATAACTCCATATAAACAAAATATTTGTGTTTAAAAAATAAGTTCATTAATTGAATGTCATATAGAAGAAATTTACTACATAAGAGAGTAGCCTAAAATGAATGCATATCTTGAATAGGAATAAGGTGTGTCATATAGAAGAAATTTACTACATAAGAGAATAGCCTCAAATGAATGCATATCTTAAATAGGAATAAGGTGTGTGTATGTCAAAATATAATTTCAATTAGAATATTAAGTTCTATAAAATGGGTTTATTCTTCTTGATTTGTATAATTGGTATTTTTTTGAGATTTGATTTGACAACGTTCCACATCGAATTGAAAGTTTTGGCTTCTCATATTTTGTAATTGATCTCGAATTGAAATAATTATAATAATTCAATTATTGAATTGCATTAAAAAATAATTTATAAAAATACCTCTTACATATATTTGTTGAAAATATAATGGTATTTTAAAACTCAAAGATCGCTTCATACAATGAGTTATGCCTAAAGTTGTATATGTTTATGGCTGCACTTGTTTGCAGCTATACCATAAGCTTACAGCCATACCATATTGCGGTAGTGTGCAACTATTTTATTATATTAAACATGTCTGTTATATTTTCTTAATTGTTGAATGTTTATTTTTTGTTACTAGTCGTTGCATTTCTATAGTCATATAATAAATGCTTTGTTCCCTCATCTCTCTTATAAATATATTACCTCTCTTTACTTCTTGTAAACCGAGATTCAAACCTAAGAGGGGAGATGAATTGGGCTTTAAAAACTTTTTGCTAATTAACTTACAAGTTTTTAAAATAGTTTGATAAGCAGTGCACACAATCAAATAATACGCTTGTAAATAAATGTGTTAAGGAAGAGAAAATGAAAACTTCGTTTATAGTGATTCGGCAATATCAGAATCTCTTCGACCCTACATCAACTCTTTTCAAGGAACCTCCTTGAAGTAATCCACTAAACGTTAGTCGAGCAACTTCACGGGTGTTGCACAAACCTTACAATAATCTCTTCCTCACGGAAGTTACAACCGAAGTGTTTAATCCTAAACACTCTAAGAGTTACACCAACTCTTTCCCTTTACAATAAATTGTATTAACTATAAAGTAAATGGTAGAGAGATAGCAATGAATGCTTTTACAAATGAATAATATGTCTCTTTCAAGAACAAGCTTGAAGAATGACTCACAATGAGTTTTTACAAAGCTTTTGAGAATTAATGAGTTATATAATGAATTGAATGTGCTATCTTCTTTCTTTTAAATGCTCATTGAAGTGGGTTTATATAGCCTTGAATTAATATGGTCATTTGAAATTGACTTGTTAGGTTTGGGGCATTAAATTCTCAAGTCCCGCGTCTCAAACGATTATATTTTTGAATTACCAGTCGATTGAGTCCGTGTACCAGTCAACTGGGTCCTTGTACCAGTCGACCTGAAAAATCATCACTTTTAGGCTTAGGGAGAGTACCAGTCAACTGGGTCATAGGGCCTACCAGTCGACTGGGAACTTACTGTCCCATTTCCCAATCGACTGGTATGTAAACCCAGTCAACTGAGTTGTCTTTCAACCCAGTTTTCATGTTTCAAAACAGTTTTTGACTTAGAAACCTATTATATTATAGTTTTGTCAAAGTCTTTTGTAAATTGAGCCATAGATCAAGCTAAGTAATTGAATTTAGAGATTTACAAAGTGATTCAATTACCTCAATGCCTATTCTAGATCTTCTGTCTTTTTTGGTGTCTGAACGTGTTGAGTTCTTGCATCTTGTTTCTGAACTGAATATTTTTACCGCTTAAATACTTAGATAAAACTGTTAGTGCAATTTAAATAGTGTTTTATCATTATTAAAATCAAATATGGGTCAATAATCTCTCTATTTTTTATGATGATAAAACTAAGAAGAGAAAAACAGTTTTAAAACTAAGTGTTAGTTTTTTTGAAAAATTTGGACAGAGTTTCCTTTGTTTTTTTTTTTTTTTTATAAAAACCAACCTGTAAGCATTCAAAAACAGTTTTAATATAGCAATATCAATCCCAACCAAGCCATGCAAGATTATGTTACATTTTTCAACATGTTCGGAGTGATATTCCCCCTAAATTTATGTTATATTCTTAGTTTACATAGATTTTTCTCTTTTTCTCCCCCGTTTTGATAATAGCAGAAAAAAGGGTATAAACATGAAAAATAAATATTATTACCATAGACATGAAGATAAGGTATAAATAGAATTGTGTGCAAAACCAAAGCATTAACGAGAGTTAGGAAAACGAGAGTCAGAGTCGTTTCGAAGAAGATCCCGAATCTCAGCCAAAGAGCCATCTGTGTGCTCTCGGAGTAACTCGAAATCATCCAGGAGTGTGCTGATGTCGCAACGCATATGATCGACTGAAGAGCTCAAGCTCTGGAAACCAGACTGCATAGACAGCTGAAGGCTCGCAACAGCCTGTAGTATGTCATCGTATCCAGCCTGACCAGTACTAGAGCCACCATGTCTAGTATGTCGTGGACTAGGTGGATGCTCGTCAGTGTCCATGGCAATGGGAAGAGCTGCATCATCAGGCATCTCATCGTTCTCATCGCTTTCGTCATCATCACCGATCTGTATATGTTTTCCAGCCTTAGAATAGATCATGTCGTCTTGGATCGAGCACCCCATCTTCTTTAGTGATGAGACATTGATAATGTCTTTAGGGCCAATATCTTGAGTTTCAGAGGCAGGAATGGGGACATTGAAGTGTTAGAGGATCAGGGTGATGAACATCGCGTACGGAAGGCAATCGGAGTCACTTGCTTCGCCATTTATCATGTTGACGAGCAAGAGGGGGTAAATATTGAAATTGTGTCCAGTTTTGAGACACTAAATCAATACTATGTCTATTTTAGACATATAACCCCGACTCTCGAGTCTCGGGTGGATGGTCCAACTCACTATGAGGTTGAACAATTTTGGATCGAGGTGCATGTCATTATATTGGTGAAATATAGTGGGTCTAAAGACATGGTTAGGGTCACCTCTAACAATCTAATATGCCTCATCGTATTCAAAATTGTCTGGCAATCCATCCAGACTCCACTGGACCCTTCCCACGGGGATTCTCAGTAGATTGACCAAGAGATCAATGTTCACTTTAAATTCTATGCCTATTACATTGGTCTTAAAACGAAGAGCCAGTCGACTCGATTTGACTAGGTTAGCATAGAACTGGTGAATAAGGCGTGGGTAGTATTTTTGGTGGATATTTACAAGGGGGGTTAAGTGAATAGCCTTAAAAGCAGGAAATATGTCAAAATTTACACGAAGGATAGAATCGAAATCGACGAATCTACCCGTCATGATTCTCTTATGGCGAATGACATAGGTATACCTTCTATTGGTGACGATGTTCCAGAAGAGGAACTCATCGAGCTCGGTCCTCACCTGCTTGCTTAAAGAACCAGCTATCCCCTTGTCTTTGGTCTCCGATGTCGAGGACTTCTTGGAACAAGGCCTTATGGGCGCGTGAGGTTCGACAACCGTGGTTTTTACCTGGATTCTCTCATACATTTTGAAGAAAATTTGTTTAGAGAGAAATTTTAGGAAATGATGGGGTTTTAACCATGAAAATTTTAAAAAAAAATATAGGTGATTGAAGAGAAAATTGAAGGGTTTATGGAGTTAGTCTCAAGAGATTTTGGTGAAAAATCAAGGATTTCTAGGGAGAGAAAGCTAGGGTTCGTCAGAAATGGCATAAACCCTGTGAAAAATGAAACAATTATTTATAGAATCGAGATACCAGTCGACTGGATTAGGGTACCAGTCAATTGGGTCCTTCATCTTTTGGGGATATTCGACATACCAGTCGACTGGGTAATCTGGCAGTAAGATACCAGTTGATTGGATTGTCTAGGAGAATTTTAAATTTTTGGTTCCAAGTATTTTCTTGAGGTACTAGTCTATTGGGTTAGGGTACCAGTCGATTGGGAAATTGATCGGTGAGATACCAGTCGACTGTATTGACCTTATTAGTCAACTGGGTTCATCAGAAGAAATTTCAAATTTTTGGCTCTAACTTTCTCGTGTGATAGCAGTCGACTGCATCCTTGTACTAGTCGACTGGTGAAATGGGCAATGAGTTACCAACAGACTAGATTAACTTAACTAGTCAACTGGGTAACTAGACAGAGAGATACCAGTCGACTGGATCGAGATACTGGTCGACTGGATCTTTTACAAAACATAAAATTTTGAGCTCCAACTTGAAATTTTAGCAAGAAATGATTTATCTATGCCATCTTGAGAAAGAGTTAGGAGTTAATACCCATTCACTAGATGTCAAATATGCATATGATGAAATGCAGATGCAATCAAACACACATATTTTCATAATTTGTTAATCCCATTAATAGTCTAATCTTGCTAAAGCTATCTTTGTTCAATAGCTTAGTAAAAATTTTAGCTATTTGGTCCTCTGAAGGGATGAATTCTAACCTAATATCACCCTTTTGAGCATGGTCTCTTATGAAATGATGTCTAATTTCTATGTGTTTGGTTCTAGAGTACTGAATAGATTTTTTGGTCAAATTGATAGCACTAGTATTATTATAATGAATTGTTATATCTTAAAGTTCATGTCATAGTCTTCTAATTATTGTTTCATGCGCAACACTTGTGCACAACAACTTTCGGCTGCTACATATTTCGCTTTGACGGTTAATAGTGCAACCGAATTTTGTTTCTTAGAAAGCCAAGAAGTTAACATTGCACCTAAAAATTGACATGTTCCACTAATACTTTTTCTATCTAGCCTACAACCCACGAAATCAACATCCGAATATCTTTCAAGCTCAAAAGTTGATTTTTTATAATACCATAACCCTAGGTTTTGAGTTCCTTGTAAATATCTTTGGATTCTTTTTACAGCAATTACATGTGATTCCTTAGGATTAGCTTGAAATCTAACACATATGCATACACTGAACATTATATCAAGCCTACTTGTAGTTAGATAAAGTAAAGCTCTTATCATGCTTCTATAAATTTTAGTGTCTACACACTTACCTTTCTCATCTAGATCAAGTTTTGTAGAAGTGCTCATAGGAGTGCCAATTGACTTTGAGTTTTCCATCCCAAATCTCTTTAGTAAGTCCTTGATAAACTTTGATTGATTGATGAAGATGTATTCTTTCAATTGTTTGATTTGAAGTCCAAGAAAGTAGGTAAGCTCTTACATTATGCTCATTTCAAATTCACATTGCATACACTTAACAAACTCTTGACACATGGATTCATTAGTAGCACAAAATATAATATCATCAACATATATTTGTACTAGTAGTGTGTCATTTTTGTAAGTTTTTGTGAAGAAAGTTGTGTCTATTTTTCCTCTTTTAAAACCATTTTCAAGCAAAAACTTACTTAGTATTTCATACCATGCTTTTGGAGCTTACTTCAACCCATAGAGAGCTTTAGAAATCTTATAGATATGGTTTGGAAGAGTAGGATTTTCAAATCCAAGAGGTTGCTCAACATACACCTCTTCTTCTATAAAACCATTTAAAAAGAGACTTTTTACATCCATTTGAAATAGCTTAAATTTATTAAAGCATGCAAAGGCTAATAACATACGAATGGCTTCTAATCTAGCTACGGGAGCATAGGTCTCATAAAAATCTATTCTTTCTTCTTGATTATATCCCTTAACAACTAGTCTAGCCTTGTTCCTAGTTACTATTCCATTTTCATCCATTTTATTTCTGTATACCCATTTAGTTCCTATTATAGTGTGATTCTTTGATCTAGGAACTAGATTTCATACTTTGTTTCTTTCAAATTGATTTAATTCTTCTTGCATAACATTTATCCAATCAACATCTTTTTTGTCTTCTACAAAAGTCTTAGGTTCTACTTAAGACAAATAGGCTACACAATTACAAATATTTCTTATAGAGGAACTATTTCTTACCCCTTGTGAAGGATCGCCAATCACTTGATCAATTGGATGATAATTCATGTACCTCCAATCTTTGGGAAAACTATCCTTTTGTTGACTTATAGATGGTTGATCAAGATTAAGAGCATCTACCTTTTCACTTGTTTTAGGTTGACTCTTATTTGGGTCAACAATGCGAGTAGGTGTTTCCATTCTTGGAATGAAATCTGCATCATCATTAAAAGAAATTACTCTACTACTAATTAGGTTAGATTCATCAAAGGCAACATGTACGAATTCTTCAACCACTAGAGTTCTTTTGTTAAAGACTCTATAAGCTTTACTAGAGGTTAAATATCCTAAGAATATCCTTTCATCGGTCTTTGAGTCAAATTTACCTAAATTAGTTTTATTGTTATTTAGGATGAAACATTTGCAACCAAAAGCACGAAAATAAGAGATATTAGGCTTTCTACCTTTCTATAGTTTATATGGAGTTTTGTCAAGCATAGGCCTAATTAATACTTTATTTGAGACATAGCAAGAAGTGTTTACGGCTTCCTTCCAAAAGTATTTTGGCAAACTATTTTCACAAAGCATTGTTCTAGCAAACTCTTCTAGAACCCTATTTTTCCTTTCAACAACTCCATTTTATTGAGGAGTTCTAGGTGCTGAAAAATTGTGATCAATTCTATTTTCATCACAAAATTTTGAAAAGCTTTGGTTTTCAAATTCTTTTCCATGATCACTTCTAATGCTTGAAATAGAAATACCTTTTTCATTTTGAAACTTCTTGCAAAAGTTCACAAATCCGTTTTATGCTTCATCCTTGTAAGCAATAAAAATAACAAAGGTATATCTTGAATAATCATCAACAATAACAAGAGCATATTGATGGCCACCTAGACTAATGATACTTATTAGACTAAACAAGTCCATATACAAAAGTTCCAATGGTCTAGAGGTTGAGATTATATTTTTTATTTAAAAGAAATTCTTGTTTGTTTTCTCATTTGACAAGCATCACACACCTTGTCTTTTTTAAATTTGATTTTTGGAAGTCCAATGACTAAATCTTTTCTTGAAATGATTTTAAGCAAATCTATGTTCACATGGCCAAGTTTTCTATGTCATAGCCATGGGTGTTCACTAAAAACGAAAAAACATTTTTCATTTTTCGAACGCAAAGATTTTAAATCAACTATATAGACATTTTCGTGTTTATGGTCAACAAACTTGATCTTGTTACTTTTGATGTCTATTACTAGACAATATGAAGTTTCAAATATGACTTTGTTGCCTTTGTCACATAGTTGACTAATACTTAGTAAATTTGGCTTAAGGCCTTGCACATATAAAACATGATCAATAGTTGAGAAATCATTACCAACTTTGCTATGTCTGATGATCTTTATCTTTGTGTTGTCTCAAATGGTGACATGTCTGCCATCCCTTAGAGTTAGTTTTTTTAACATGCTTTGATCAACGGTCATTTACTTTGAGCATCCACTATCAAGGTACCAATAGTTACCTTTTTCCTTGGTGTGCAGACATATCTACATTACACAAGGATACACAATTGCACTCTTCGGTACCTAAAATTTCTTGGGTCCTTTAGGGTTAGTCCTAGAAAATACGGTTCCTTTAGGGACCCATACTTTCTTAATATTATAAGGTGCTCTATAAGTGTAGAAATATTGATGATGCATGATCCTAGGATGATAGTTATTGAAGTTTCTAGGATTTCTTAAATATGCATGTCTATAGCTCCTTGGATGAGTATACCTAGGATACATGTTTTTATTATGAAAACTATGAACACGCATGTTATCTCGAGGAAATGTATGATGGTAATTTCTAGGATATGCATTTGTAGCATGCAAGTTATGAACATACATATCATCTCTAGAATATACATGATGGTAATTCCTAGGATGTGAATTTCTAATATGTGCAGTGCATTCCTTGAATGATTATTCCTAGCATTTGCATTTCTTGAGTGAGCATACATATATGCATGAGTATTTCTAGGATGCTTATCTCTAGTAGATGCATTGGGATTTAAATTTGCATTCTTAGACTTAGTAGCATACATTGAGGGAGTGCTTTTAATCTTGTTAGTGGCCTTGGAGGAGGAGGCTTCATTCACACATGTTGCTTTCATGAACAAAGTCTCTTTTGACTTTTGCTTGCCTAATGGAGAATAACCCAAGCTGGATTTTCCTTCATTTATCCTTTGGCAAGATAGCATTTCATTTAGCTTTTCTTTCCCAAGCATAAGTTTAGATATAGTGCTATTTAATTCCATTATTTTATTCTTTAGAAAATCTTGTGAAGAGTTATAAAGCATGGAAGATAGTTTTTCTTTTTCTTCCTTTAAGCCTTGCATCTCTTTAGAAACAAATAAGACTTCCTTCTTGATGACCACATTTCTAGAATCAAATTTCTTCAATTCTTCATGTATCTCATTTTTAACTTCAATTAATTCTTCACTACTACTAACAATGTTATTATTATTAGAAAGGGAAGAAATTGATACCTCATTCTCATCGTCGATTACTATCAAGCATAGGTTGGCAATCTCCTCGTATGGAACTTCATTGTCCGAAGTTTCTTCCTCTTCATTGTCACTCCGTGTGGTTGCAATCATGACTTTCTTTTTGAAGTTCTTATAAAGTTTGCTTGTTGTTGGGCAATCGGACTTGATGTGACCGGGCTTCTTGCAACCGAAACACACAAGAAGTTCTTTTTTTGGAGTGGAATTGTAATACTCGTATTAGTAAAATAAGGGTAAAAAAGTAATTTAATAAATATAATATGGAATTAAAATAATATATATATATATATATATGTGTAAGAATTATTATTGAATAAAATAATTCTCTTGAAAAAAAACTGGACGCGCGGTGGTGTAATTATGAAGAAAAAAAAAGAAAGAAAGAAAAAAAAATGTGGCAACACTTGGAAAATGGTGATGTGATATGTATCATGCATGATACACAGCACAAAAGGTGAACAGTGGAGGGGGAAAATTTTGTATATATACTGTTTCGTTATTTTTTTTTTTATATACTTACAAAATCCTGATTGGTTTTCTTCCTTTTACAATTCAAACTACTTTATTTCTCTAAACACTTGGGGGCCGAAAGAAAGATTAAAAGAGTAAAATTTTGAAGGGTTTTACGAGAGAATTTTATAGAGAGTCATGAGAAGCTCTAAGAAAAACATAAGGTAATAACATGAAGTTTAATTTTTGAAATTTAGCATACATGAAATTTCTCAGAATTCAAAGTGAGAATTTTCAAAGGGTGTGAATTAGGGAAGAAATGAAGAATAAATTAGAAATTTAATGTAAATATTATATCAAGTGTTGATGACCAGCAACCGAGAGAAATTGCTTAGAGGAGCAAGAAAGGTAAGGAGATGATCCACGGGTAGCTCTAAGTGCTAAGTGCTACGTGGTGAGTTAGATTTACTTTAAGTAATCAAGATAAATATGAAAAATTGGTTGATAGGTATGATAGGAATAATGGAAGTGTAGAAAATTATTATATGAGAAGTAATATTATTAGAATAATGAGTCGATTTAATATTAAAGGTGATAAATGAAATTTTTGGCGAGCTATGGTTGATGATTTGATATGATTTATAAGGAGAAGAATTTAATGGAATTTTTCAAATAATAATTTGAGAATAATCAGGATAGCTAGTTTAAATGTCTGAATACATGTTTGTTTTTATTTTATTATTCACATGCATATTAATATCATCATTCATATGCATATGCATGAGATAAAAGAACCGGGAGGGCAGCTGGTCTAAATGAAAATAAAAGAACCGAAAAGACAGTTGGTCTAAATGAGAATAAAAGAATTGGGAGAATTATATAAAAAGAAGAAATTTATAAATGATGAAAATTGTTTGAGTGAGTTATTATATGTTGTGAACCTCATAATGAGGTAAATAATAATGTTGAATTGAGAGTTTAGAGATGATTAAATATATGATTGAAAGATTGATATGTCTGATGAGTAACTTAAGAAGAAATTTTGTAACAGGGGAATTATGAAATTGAGTAGTGATTACAGAATATTGTTATTGAATTATTCGAGGAAAAAGATGAAAGAATATCGAAAGATTTTTTAGAAGAAATTGAATTATAAGATGTAACTGGGGGTATAAAATCGAATACTTCTAGTAAATTTAATTCACTGAGCTTGTGAAGCTCACTCCTCATTGTACAATGATTTTAGGTAGCAGGCAGGACAGATAGTTTGGTGAGTTGAGATTTAGATGAAGTCATTATCTGTAAGCTACGTGCGTATCCACATCCTCAGACTAATGAGAAAATAAAATAAAAATTTATTTATAAGTATTCATGCATATTATGTTGTATAAAACGTTTAAGTTGAGATCTGAATAATGAATCTCTCCTATTGAGGGTTGAGGATTGATGTAAAAATTTCAGTTGGTATTATTTTTATTGTTGCATATATGTGTCATGTTGGGATTTTCAAAATGTGACAACAACGTCTCAGGGGTGGCCAACCCGGGATGGGTCGTCACAATTTTGGTATCAGAGCATTAGGTTTTATGATTCTGTAGAATACATAAAAATTAAGAAAGTGGAAGATTAAAACAAATTATATTCTAATGAATAGTTTGAGGATGACACGTGGACATGTTAGAGCTAGAGTTAGAGTTGTTGATTTGAGAGGACATGGTAGGCCCCCAATATTTTGACAAGTCGAGGTTAAGTCTGAATCTATAGTTCCTAGAAGGGAACCTGTAGACAGTATGATTGATATTAGTAAAGGTGTGAGAGAATCTGAAGTTGAAAGAGATGAGCTAAGATAAGCTCTTACACATGATCTTGAGAAAATGAATATAACAGATGATAGAGTTGATAGCCTATAGTATAGACTTGATGAACAGGCTAGAGCAGTGCCTAAGGTTGTTGTAAATCCAATAATGGTAAATGATGAAAAGGGGAAAAGTGAGTTTATGCACAAGATGCAAAGAGATTGTTTTGCTAGATATATTAAGTCAAATGCCTTGTTGTTTAAAGGATCTATGAATCCTTTTAAGCTTGACTTTTGGGTGAAAAATGTAAAGAGATTATTTGGTATTTTATAAGTACCTGACAGGCAGAGGGTTGTCTTTCCTTCGTTTAAGTTAGAAGAATGAACTTTGGAATGGTGGGGGGATACTCTTCCCAGAGTAAGTGAATATGTTGATAGGCCCTTAACCTGTAATAGATTTAAGGAGGTTTTCTTTGATAAATACTTTCCTTAGACCTTTAGAGCCCAACAAGATAGAGATTTTATTTATTTGAGGCAAATGTATTGACTATGACTCAGTATGATAGGAGATTTGTGGCTTTGTTGAGGTTTATACCAAAAATGGTAAATCTAGAGAAGAAAAAGTGTAAGAGGTTCATAGATGAACTATTTTTAAAGATTTGATCAAAACTATCTTACATAAGGCATATGAATTATGTCAGGTTGGTGGATATAGCATTTCAGATTGAGAAAGATGTGATGGAGTTTAAGGGAAAAAGAAAGAGTGGTTAAAGAGGCTTAGACATGAAGGTTTGAGAGGTAGTGGTGGTATAAGTGGATAGGGTGAGAGACCACCCTAGCTGGGGTGTTCCTTGTTACAAGGAACTGTAGTACATAATTAGAGGCAAGCAGAATCTGTTACTTCTGTAGCTCAGAGTAATATCGGTGGGACCCCTAGATTCGGGAGATAGTTTGTGGGAACTGAAAGTTATGGTAAAGGTGGGAGTGTACTACCTAGAAGATGTGATAACTTGATAAAAATACTAAAATGTGTTATAGATGTAATCCGATAAGATATTTATCCTAGAATTGCCCTAATTTGAAGTACTTTGGATGTAGAAAAGGTGGACATATCAATGTTGGTTGATCCTGGTGCAACCTATTCTTTTGCATATAATGTATTTATGAAGTTTATTGACGCATGTATTAGTCCTTTGATGCATAATAGTATTGTTGAAATTCCCACTAGAGATAAAGTGATAATCATAAATGTTTACAAGGATTGTGTGATTCGTATCAGTAATAGAGAATCTGAAGGTGATTTATTATCTTTGAATATGGTTGATTATTTTAGAAAGAATGTAGTGTTCAAGATATGGAAATGAATAGTTTAACTTTCAGGAAGAACATAAGATACTCTCAAACTATCTTATTTTGCTCGGACTACTAGTAGATGATTGAAGAAGGGTGGTGAGGAGTATTTGACATACATAATGGTTCTAAAAAGGAAAATAGGAAGTTAGAAGAAATCTTAGTGGTGAAAGATTATTCAAATGTATTTCTTGATGAGTTGCCTAATTTACCTTCTAGTAGAGAGATTGAGTTTTCATGGACGTGATTATGGTTTCTGAACCTATTTCAATAGCACTCTATAGAATAAGACCTATTGAATTGAGAGAACTGAAGGTTCAACTTTAATAATTATTAGACAAATAATTTATTCGACTAAGTGTGTCACCATGGGGAGCCTTTGTATTGTTTGTGAAGAAGAAAGATGGAACGATAAGGTTATATATAGATTACAGACAGTTGAATAAAATAACCATTAATACATATATCTTTTGTCCAGAATGGATGATTTGTTTGAACTGTAATAGAGAGCGAGGGTGTTTTCAAAAATGGATTTGAGATTAAATTATCATCAATTAAGGATAGAGAAGGGAGATGTGCCTAAGATTGCTTTTAGGACACGTTATGGTCATAAGTTTCTTGTGATGTCATTTGGATTGACTAATGCTCCAGCAACATTCGTGGACTTGATGAATAAAATGTTTAAACCATTCATTGATAATCTTATGGTTGTGGTCATTGATAACATCTTGGTGTATTCTAAGACTAAGGAAGAGCATGTAAAATATTTAGAAATTATGTTGGAGATTTTGATGAAAGGTAGATTGTATGCTATAATTTTCTAACTGTGAATTTTGGCTGAATGAGATAACTTTCTTGGGACATGTAATATCTGGAAATGGCATAACAATTGATCCACAAAAGGTAGAGGCAATGTTAAGTTGGGAGAGACCAACTAATGTGACTGAAATTAGAATCTTCTTGGGGTTAGCTGGTTATTATAGAAGATTCTTTTAGAGTTTTTCTATTATTGTAATAATATTGACTAAATTGTCCAGGAAAGAGGTGAGATTTGTATGGTATAGGAAGTGCGAGAAAAATTTTCAATTACTAAAGGATAAATTGACTACAGCTCCAGTATTGGTGTTTTCTTCTGGTGATGAAGTATTTGTGGTGTATAGTGATGAATCGCATCAATGGTTGGGATGTGTGTTGATGGAACATGCGAAAGCTGTGGCCTATACTTCTAGGCAATTAAAGAATCATGATAGAAATTACCCTACCCATAACTTAGAGTTGGCTGCCATAGTGTTTACTTTAAAGATTGGAGATGGTAAGAACCATAAAATGCATCTAAACAATGCTTATTTGTTAGCATGCTAAGGTTGATCTAGGTTTTATTACTCGTTTTTGCCTTAACAATTCTAAAGTATCATTTTTGGATCATTGATCTATTTTGATGCATTTTCAAGTGCTTTGAGTCCAAAAGAGATGATAAAGCAATCTATGTTTAAAGCGCCAAAAGTTCTTGCATGTTGATGTTGGTATTTGTTCAAGGTTTAGACATGTCCAAACATGATTTAAAGATGATTTTTGTCTAAACCAAGATTAGAATAATAAATTAGAGTGAGTCAGAAGACTGCACACAAGTGTGTGCATCACTTTGGAGCAAGTTAAGGGTAGGCACACTAGTGTGTGCACTTCTGCATACAAGCTGACACTAAATTGTCAAAATTTCTCGTACAGATCAATCAACTTTTCAGATTAAACTGTATTGATGTAGGAAGAACCAGGAGATGAGCCATATATGGTTAGAAATATCCGGAAGTCTATTTTCTGGAGAAGTTTACGGTTCATAAAAAGGATTTTTCTAGAGAAAGTTATGGCCGTTTTAGTGGAAACAGTTCAGGCCAGCACAGCAGGCCCAAACGCACAGCAGGCCCAGATGCACAGCACGGCCCACTCGCCTCTTGACCTGATTAGGGTGAGCAAGTGCCATTTTTACAAGACCAAAATACCCCTAGCTACTACTTGTAATCTATAAATACTTCCTTAAGGAGTGTGCAGCCGGGCATTCAAAGAATTGAAGAGAGAAAGCAAGGAAGAGAAAAAAAAAGAGAGGATCCAAGGGATCCAAATCCAGCATTCTTCCATTTTCTTTCTAAGTTTCTTGAGGGCTATAAATCAAGGGGAGAGAGCATCTATATTGTTCTTCCACCTTGAACTCCATGGCCAAATCAAGGAGAGAGCATCCTTATTGTTCTTCCACCTTGATTTCCATGGCCAAATAGTCTTCACACAAGGGAAAAGGATGAATCCTTAGGTATTTATTGTTCTTTATTTCCTTCTTGATTCAATTGTACGGATTTAATGTTGAATATTTTTTTATGAATGATTCATTGATTAAGTAAGAAGGATTTGAGTTCATGTGATAGATGCACTTTTTATTCTTCTTCTTTTAGATTTTCTTAATCCGGTGATTGCATCCTTCTCCTCCATTGAGGTTGTTTGGATGTGATTGATTTCGGTAGATTTATTTTACTGATTATTCATTACTGCGATATTGTCATTGTGATATATTGTCATTTCTTGATAATCTTTAAGATCGGTCATGTGTGCTTGAACCGAAATCAATGAGTAATTTGTAGCAATTATATTAGAGTTATAAATGTGCTTGATTGATTATATTCCGATTGTATGTTTGGGATGTGAAACTTGCAATCGAGATAAAATCAATTGAATCAAGAGTGGAAATAGGGAACGTACCTAAGGAGGATTCCTGGAACTTTGTTATTTCTCATTTATATTTCATTTACAATTACGCAATTTTTCTTACATTATTTCACCATCAAAACCCAAAAATCTTTTGTGTAACTTTTATCGTTCGTTTTAAGGTTCACACATTTTCCTTTGTACTTAACTTGTTTCCCTGTGGAAATCGACACCCCAAAGTTGTACTACAACTACCGTGTTATACTTTGGGCATAATCAGGAGACATTATCTGTATGGAGCCACTTGTTAGATATTCATTGATCATAAGAGTTTGACATACTTACCTACCCAAAGAGAGTTAAATTTGAGGCAAAATAGTGGATGGAGTTGATTAGTGACTATGATTGTACAATTCACTATCATCTAGAAAATGCGAATGTGATAGCTGATGCATTGAGTAGAAAATCTGCAAGAAGATTGACTGTTATTGAAAGTCGTGATGTGTAATTGATGATAGATTAAGAGAGATAAGAATAAAGTTGAATATCAATGATAGAGGATCATTATTAACAAATATGATTGTACAGTCATCCATAGTAAAATACTTGTTAGAGATGCAAGGTAGAGATAAAGATATAGAAAAGATTTAGCATTGAGTGCTTACTAGAAAGCAATATGAGTTCAAAATTTGAAATGAAGGTATTTTGGTATTGGAACATAGGATTTGTGTCCCAATGATGCTGAGTTGACAAAGAAGATATTGAGAGAGATACATGATGATGTATATTCGATGCACTTGAGTAACAATAAGATGTATAGAGGGTTGAGACAAAATTATTGGTGGTTAGGATTAATGAGGGATGTAGCTGAATATATTTCTAGATGTTTTGTTTGTCAGTAAGTGAAGTTAGAGAATAAACATCCGGGAGGCTTACTACAACCTCTTCCTATGCTTGAATAACCATAGAAAAATGCAAGTATGGATTTTGTTTCTGGATTTACCCATACTCAAAGAGTTCACGATACAGTGCAAGTGATAGTAGATAAACTTTTTAAGTCATTTCAATTTCTTCCAAATTAAAACTAATTGGAATCCTAAAAAGTTAGCTGAACTGTATGTAGCTGAGATTATGAGGTGGTATGGAGTACTATTAAGCATAGTGTCATTTAGAGATGCTAGATTTACATCTTGGTTTTGGAGAGGCTTTCAGAAAGCCATGTGTACATAGTTGCAGTTTATTAAAACTTTTCATCCTCAAACAGTTGAGCGGACAAAAAGGATTATTAGAGTACTAGAAGATATATTAAGGGCAAATGTGATGAGTTCTCAGTAAGTTGGGATGTTTACTTGCCCCTAATTGAATTTGCTTATAATAATTAGTATCAAACTAGTATTGGGATGGCACCATTTGAGGCCTTATATGGTAGGAGGTGTAGAACTCCAGTATGCTAGGAAGAAGTTGAAGAGAGGAAGATATTTGGTTCATAAATTATTGAGTTAACAACTGAGAGGGTCAAACTGGTTAGAGAGAACCGTAAAGTAGCACAGAGTAGACTGAATAGCTATGCTGATAATAGAAGAAGACCTCTTGAATTTCAAGTAGGTGATTGGGTGTAATTAAAAATACCTCCATGGAAAGGTGTGTTGAAGGTCCAAAGAAAGGAAAGTTGAGTCCAAAGTATGTGAGACCTTATGAGATTATTGAGAAAGTTGGGCTAGTTGCGAATAGCTTGGATTTGTCTCCAAAGTTGAAGTAGTTATATAACATATTTCATGTTTCACTTTTGCGGAAATGCTTACATGATGAATCTCATAATATTTCAAGTCAAGCGGTAGAAATTCAAGAAGATTTGACTTTTATACAAGTACCAATGAGAAATTTAGACAGAAAAGAACAAGTCATGTGTAATAAAGTAATTCCATTAATTCAAGTTCCGTGACGGAATAAATACATTGAAGAGATTACGTGAGAGCATGAGGCAACTATGAAGAAATATTATTCATAATTGTTTCTTGAGTTAGGTAAGAAAATTTCGGGGACGAAATTTTTATAAGGTGAGTAGAAAAGTAATACCCGTATTCGTAAAGTAAGAGTAAAGAAGTAATTTAATAAATATAATATAGAATTAAAATAATATATATACATGAAAGAATTATTATTGAATAAAATAATTCTATTGAAAAAAATGGACGCGCGGTGGTGTAGTTATGAAGAAAAAAAGAAAGAAAGAAAAACAAAAAGTTTTTAGAAAACAAAAAAACAAAAAAACGTGGCAACACCTGGAATCTAGGTGTTACCAAAAGAGAAAATGGTGATGTGTTGTGTATCATGCATGATACACAGCACAAAAGGTGAACAATGGAGGGGGGAAATTTATATATATATCTGTTTCGTTATTTTTTTTATATACTTACCAAATCCTGATTGGTTTTCTTCATTTTATAATTCAAACTACTCTATTTCTCTAAACACTCGGGGACGGAAAGAAAGATTGAAAGAATAAAATTTTGAAGGGGTTTACGGGAGAATTTTATAGAGAGTCACAGGAAGCTCTAAGAAAAATAGAAGGTAATAATGTGAAGTTTAATTTTTGAAATTTAACATACATGAAATTTCCAGGAATTCAAAGTGGGAATTTTCAAAGAATATAAATTATGGAAGACTTGAAGAATAAATTAGAAATTTAATAGAAATATTATGTTAGTGTTGACGATCAGTAACCGGGGGAAATTGCTGAGAGGAGCAAGAAAGGCAAGAAGGTGATCTACGGGTAGCTCTAAGTGCTACGTGGTGAGTTAGATTTACTTTAAGTAATCAAAATAAATATGAAATATATAATGATAATATTAGAATCAATTATTAACTTATGCTTTGGTGATAGATGAAAAATTGATTGATAGGTATGATAGGAATAATGGAAGTGTAGAAAATTATTATATGAGAAGTAACATTATTAGAATAATGAGTCGATTTAATATTAAAGGTGATAAATGAAATTCTTGATGAGTTATGGTTGATGATTTGATATGATTTATGAGGAGAAGAATTTAGTGGAATTTTTCAAATAATAATTTGAGAATAATCAGGATAGCTAGTTTAAATGTCTGAATACATGTTTTTTTTTTTTTATTATTCATATGCATATTCATATCATTATTCATATGCATATGCATGAGATAAAAGAACCGGGAGGGTAGCCAGTCTAAATGAAAATAAAAGAACCGAAAAGGCAGTCGGTCTAAATGAGAATAAAAGAACCGGGAAGACAACCAGTCTAAATGAGAATGAAAGAACCGGGAAGGTAGCCGGTCTAAGATAAAAACATGTCGACATGTGGGAAGATGTTCTCAATAATAATAACATTTAAATTCATGCATTGCATTTGCTTAAATATTGATTGTTATTACTTGAGATGCTAAAGTACTATTCATGAGTGTAAATTTATTGATAGATGAATGAGTCACACAGAGAGACAATTATGCTGAGAAGAAATATGTAAATATGAAATGATGATTAATTATATGAAAAGAAGAAATTTATAAATGATGAGAATTGTTTGAGTGAGTTAATATATGTTGTGAACCTCATAATGAAGTAAATGATAATGTTGAATTGAGAATTTAGAGATGATTAAATATATAATTGAAAGATTGATATGTCTGATGAGTAATTTAAGAAGGGATTTTGTAACAGGGGAATTATGAAATTGAGTAGTGATTACAGAATATTGTTATTGAATTATTTGAGGAAAAAGATGAAAGAATATCAGAAGATTTTTTAGAAGTAATTGAATTATAAGATGTAACTGGGAGTATAAAATCGAATAATTCTAGCAAATTTAATTTACTGAGCTTGTGAAGCTCACTCCTCATTGTACAATGATTTCAGGTAGCAAGCAGGACAGATAATTTGGTGAGTTGAGATTCAGACGAAGTCATTATCTGTAAGTCACATACGTGTCCACATCCTCAGACTAATAAGAAAATAAAGTAAAAATTTATTTGTAAGTATTCATTTATATTATGTTGTATAAAATGTTTAGGTTGAGATCTGAATAATGTATCTCCCCTATTGAGGGTTGAGGATTGATGTAAAAATTTCAGTTGGTGTTATTTTTATTGTTGCATATATGTATCGTGCTGGATTTTCAAAATGTGACAACACTGTCTCGGGGGTGGCCAACCCGGGATGGGTCGTTACAGGAATCCCTTGCGTAAGGTTTCTTACTTTTTTTCAAGAACTTGTGAAACCTTTTGGTGATTAAAGCCATCCCACCATCTTCTTCACTGCTCTCAATCTCTTCTTCCTTCTCTTCATATTTGTTGCTTGTAGAGGCTTTGAGAGCAATCAACTTTTTCTTCTTCTCATCATCATTGACAACGGTATTCATTTCTTTCATCTCATATGTCAATAGTGATCCAATGAGTGTTTCGACATTAAGTTTGTTGAGATTTTTGGCCTGCGTGATGGCCGTCTTTTTTGCTCTCCAAGTGGATTTCAAAGACCTTAAAATCTTCCTCGTTAGTTCAAATTCCTCAATGTTCCTACCAAGAAGCTTTAAACCATTAACAATTGTTGTAAAACATGAGTGCATTTGAGAAATAGTTTCATTAGGAGACATTTTGAAATATTCATATTCGGACATTAGCATATAGATTTTTGGTTTTTTTTTACTCTGCTAGTGCCTTCAAATGTAACTTGTAATTTATCCCAAATTTCTTTAGCTAAAAAACATGCAAAAGTTTTATTGTATTTAGCTATATCTAGAGCGCAATGAAACATACTAGTTGCTCTACTATTGAAAGACAACATTCTACAATCCTCTTCATTAAACTCTGCTTTGAGTTTAGACATTGTATGATTGATTTCTCCGATGATTATTTCCTTTCTAGGAATTCTAGGTCATTCTTCAATGACTCTCCATAGATTGTAATCTTGTCATTCGACAAATATTTTCATTCTATTTTTCCAATAGTTATAGTTGGAACCATTGAACAAAGAATGCCTAATATAGGAATGTCCTTCAGTATAGCTATTAGATGCCATCGGATCAACTCATGGATTTTAAGCCTGAAATTGAGTATGAAGCTCTGATACCAATTGTAAATCAAGGTTCAAACCCAAAAGGGGGGGATGAATTGGGTTTTAAAAACTTTTTGCTAATTAACTTGCAAGTTTTAAAACAGTTTGATAAGCAATGCACATGATCAAATAATACGCTTGTAAATAAATGAGCTAAGGAAGAGAAAATGCAAACTCCGTTTATAGAGGTTCGACAATATTGGAATCTCTCTTACCCTACATCCACTCTCTTCAAGGAACCTCCTTGAAGTAATCCACTAATCATTAGTCGAGCAACTTCATGAGTATTGCACAAACCTTACAAGCGTATTAACTGACGTGTTTAATCCTAAACAAGTTAATAAATTGTATTAACTGTAAAGTAAATGGTAGAGAGATATCAATGAATGCTTTTACAAATGAATAATATGTCTCTTTCAAGAATAAGCTTGAAGAATGGCTCACAATGAATTTTTACAAAGCTTTTGAGAATTAATGAACTATATAATGAATTGAATGTGCTATCTTCTTTATTTTAAATGCTCATTGAAGTGAGTTTATATAGCCTTGAATTAATATGGCCGTTTGACACTGACTTGGTAGGTTTGAGGCATTAAATACTCAAGTTCCGCGTCTCAAACAGTTATATTTTCGAATTACTAGTCGACCGGGTCCCTGTACCAATTGACTGGGTCAAGTAAAAAATCTTCATTTTTAGGCTTAGAGAGAGTACCAATCGATTGGGTAATAGAGTCAGTCAATTGAGTGAAGTTACCAGTCCACTATGTCTTTAGTACCAATCGACTGGGAACTTATTGTCCTATTTTTCAGTCGACTGGTATGTAGACCCAGTCGACTGGGTTGTCCTTCAACCTAGTCAACTGAGTTGTCTTTCAACCCAAGTTTCATGTTGCAAAACAGTTTTTAACTTAGAAACTTTTTATAGTATAGTTTTGTCAAATTCTTTTGTAAACTGAGTCATAGATCAAGCTAAGTAATTGAATTTAGAGATTTACAAAGTGATTCAATTACTTGAATGCCTATTCTAAATCTTTTGTCTTCTTTTGGTGTCTGAACGTGTTGAGTTCTTGCATATTATTTCTGAACTGAATGTTTTTACTGCTTAAATACTTAGATAAAACTATTAGTGTAATTTAAGTAGTGTTTTGTCATTATTAAAATCAAATACAGGTTAACACTTCTCAACATACAGAAATATACTAAAAACAATAACTATTCTCACTATTCTAAGTACTTTCCCATAGCAAACAATTCTAGTTTCTATAAATTACATTTTCGTTCATTCGAAGGAGCAGATATGATCTTTCAATTAGAACCTTTATATTTTTTAGTGCATATTTCCAGAGGACACAGTATTTGGATTTTGGATAGTAGGCCATTAACTTGTTACACCGAGTCATCGACTCCGAGGGCATGAACTACTTTTTAAGGATAATGAACTCACATGTTTCTATCACGATAAGTATCTATTTTTTTATTTTATTTTTTAATATTTACAACAATATGTTTTTCATATTTTTTATAATTCAATATCATCAAAATATAATTCGATTATTTGGTATAAGTAAAATATTAAAAAACTTAATACATGTCAAATTTATTTTAAAATTTTCATTTATTTAGTATTATTAAAATATAAAAACTGAACTAATATCAAACCAAATTACCTAAGTTGTAACAAAACAATACGAAATGCTGAAATAATTTCGAACCAAAATTTTTGGTTTGGTAGTTTAGTTTTTTCTTATGCACACCTCTCTCTAACCTTTGACCATTTTTTTTATTTTCACACTCCAGTTCCATAATCATTCGTTCTATGTTTTAGAATTAAGATAAAAATACCTTTTGTTGTTATTGTTTCACCTTTTACCTTTTCTACATATGTAAATTTTTCAGCGAGAGATTCCAGAAATATAGTGCTATATTTTCTTGTTAATAATAAGACTGTAATGATTTGTGTAAATCTTCATTTTATAGAGTAATTTACAATATCTATGATGTATATATATAGGTACAAACGATTTATAATACCTATAAATTGATTTTTTTTATTTTTTCATAATATATATATATACAGTGAAACATATTCAGTAGACAAAAATATATAATATTTTATTATTATTAATTTTCTCTTAAAATTGAGTTTCTCTATAAGTAATTATTTGACAAGAATTCACTACTTTATATAACCAATTCTTTTACAAAAAAAAAAATATTATGTAACTAAATAAATTGAATTATTTTTTTAGTTTCTTTAAATAATTCAGATTTATATTTACTGTATATAAGCAATTTATTTACAAAAGAAAAAAAACATTACTCTATATAAGTAAGTTATTTACATAAGAAAAAAAAATCATTAGAACAATTTTTTCCACAAACAATTATTTAATTAGCAATTAAATTTATTAAATTGAAAAAAAAAAATAAAGATTGGTAAGCTTATATTTAAGATATTTCTTACCTATTTAAATCAAGTCATATTATCAATTACATCTTGGGTTTGTAGTAAAAAATCAAGTCATATTATCAATTACATCTTGGGTTTGTAGTAAAAAAAATCAAGGTTTAGGTTATAGGACCACAAAATCTCATGTTCGACTCCAAGCACGGTATGAGTTATTTGTCTAACTTGTATACTTATTATTTCTTCTACTATATGTGGTTGGTGTTAGTATTGTGGACTTTTATATGGGTTAGCGATTGTACTATGAGGTTATATTGTAATCAAATTAATTATTGTACTTATATGACACTTTCAATAAAAAAATCAAATCACATTGTTCCACTTTGATGTGAAAAAAATGTTAAACCACTTTAAAAGTTCTATCACGAGAAAAATTATAGTACAAATCACTTCTAACAATTAAAACTAAACAACATGCATCTAACATGCTCTTTCTTTTAATTTTTTTTGTGACACCTAACATAGTTAATATCAAAGTCAGATTTGTTAAAACTTTTATTATAATTATTTTTTAGTACAAAGATGATCTATTCTACCTCTATTTCCTTTATTCATAATAGTAAATCTCCTTAGTTGATCTGAAAATTCGATCTAAGAACTTAGGTACCCAAATATATATAACTTGCAGTAATAAAAAGTCAATAGCCGCTAATTTTGAAATCTCCTATAAATAAATTCAATATATATAATTTGTCTCCTTCAACTTTCAAAATGTTGCGATATGTTGAATCCTTTCAAAAGAATTTTATTGCATTAAAAATTGAATAATCGAAGAATATTAAAAAAAAGGTAAAAAAAAAATTGAAAGTCAATAAAGCCCTTATTTGCAGTCAAATTTTAATTTGTTCTCTTGGAGATAAGTATTAAAAAGAAAAATGTGTTTATTTAATTAGATTGTCTAACACATTTACACTTTGTTATGAATTATTATAGTTTCGTGGTTTATTATTTGGTGACTGGAATTACCTAAAAGTTATATTGCATCGACAATTCTTTCTCTAAGAATTATTTGTCAATTTTCAAGAAGGGATTGTCGATACAAATTAAGGCAACGATAGGGTGTAAAACATTAGCTGGACAAAAATATCTTTATATAATAATTGTTTTTATGTTAAGTTTTTTTTTTGCTTGATTGAATTAGGATTATTTATATAGAAAATTATTTTATAGATGATTGAAATTTACTTTATATAAACAAGCATTCCACAAACAATAAATTATTATGTATTTAAATCGATGAAATTATACTTTCTTTTCCTGGTATGATCAGATTTTAGTTTAACTTTATATAAGAAAGTCATTTGCAAAAACTAAAAAAATAATTACTCAATATAAATTAAATAATAAATATGATATTTTTATCTACTTATATTTTTCATCATATTTCTACCATAATAATACATTTATCAACATATTAAATTTTGTTCACATTAAAACAATATTAATATTATAAATTTTGATGATTGCATTTATTTCGTTCTAATTGAATTAAATAATATTATTACTACATTTCTTTTGATGGCTTTGTCAATTGTTCCTCCTGTAGGTCTATGCTAAAAATTAAATTTATGAAATAGCGTTGCATGCATATTTATATATACACAGTGATTCTTATTAGAAGAGATTTGATTCATTTCAAATTAAAAAAAAATCAAAATGTCAGAATAAAAAAGTTTATTTTGACTGTTAAGAGTATATAATTTATTCCACATGTTTTTGTTTCTATTGCATTCTATTTCATTGTATTATATGCGAAATTTGAAGAATCACTGTCAATACTTTGCTATAGGTCCGGTTCGGGATAATCTTTTGTTCCATAGTCCGAGGCTATTTACCACAAGCCAATTTCAATTAAGAATTCCCACATGCCCTCTCTCTCTCTCTCTCTCTCTCTCTCTATATATATATATATATATATATATATATATATATATATATATATATATATCATTTATAAAATAATTTTAACATTTGTTAATGAGAAAAAAGAATTGTATTTATCCATACTAATTAACTATTGTCTATTGGTGGCAGGATTGTGTAGCGGTTGGATTGGATCAAGTTAGAGCTTAATTTTAATCTAACTTATGATATAATTTTTTTAAATTTAGTCTAACCCAATCTATATTGGGTTACATAAATTTTAACCCTTACTTAATCCATGAGAAGTTTGATTGGGTTCGATTTGGTTTGTGAAATCAAAATAATACTTAATCGATTGGATCAAATTAAATTCCTGAATTATATATATATTATATATATATATATATATATATATATATTTAAGATATTAAATACTACAAATAAAATTTAAAAATTTGTTAACGAGAATAGTATTCATCCATACTACCAGTTAGCGATTGGTGACACATAATAATATGATGCTTAATGAAAAAATATTTGGTTGGTTCGGGTTTACTACTTATGTTTTAGATTTGTTCAAAATTTCATTGATAATTTTAAAATTTTTTATTGATAATATTATTTTTTAGATATTACACTTATACCAATACTATCAATAATGCTTCATAAAAATATGGGTGAAATTTCTATACCCGAAATGACCAATAATTTTTCTGCTTATTGAGTGGAGTGGACAACACCACTCCGGGTTTTCTTGCTTACCTTTTCCCTCCTAATCCGTGCAACCCTACTTTACATATTTTCTGTGGGACAAAAAAGGCTAATGTCATTTTCATTTCATATGCAGTTAGTAATTTTGGCTATAAACCTACCGAATCTATATCTAACAGCCATATAAGGTTAAGGCTATAAAAATCCCTCATCAATGAGTATTTAAAACAACAAAAAAAGCACATTCAATTTGAAAACAAGCTCATTAATACTCTTGAAAGCTTTGAAAAATTCTTTTAAGCTATTTATCAAGCTTTGTTCTTAAAAGAGAGATCATCTTCATCTTGTAAAGCATTTATTGCTATCTCTCTTCTTTTTCCTTTACATTCAATATTAATCATTGTAAAGAGAAATAGTTGGTATAACTCTTAGATTGTTTAGGATTAAACACTTCCTTGTAACTTCCTTGTGGAAGAGAGTGCTTGTAAGGTTTGTGCAACATTCGTGAAGTTGCTCGACTATAATTAGTGGATTACTTCAAGGATGTTCCTTGAAGAGATTGGACGTAGGGTCGAAGATATTCTGATATTACTGAACCACTATAAATGGAGTTTGCATACTCTCTTCCTTTACTCATTTAATTTCAAGCATCTTATTTGTTGTGTGCCTTGCTTGGTTAAATTGTTAAAAACTTATGTGTTAATTGCAAAAAGTTTTTAAAACCCAATCCCCTTTTAGGTTTGTACCTCGGTCTACAATTGGTATCAGAGTCATATCCTTAATTTAAAGCTAAAAGTCATTGAGTTGATCTGATGGCTTCAAATAGTTATACCAAAGGTCATTCCTATACTAGACCTCCTTTGCTCAATGGAACAAATTATAATTATTGAAAAAATAGAATGAAAATCTTTGTTGAAGGACACAATTATAATTTGTGGAGAATCATTGAAGAAAGACTTAGAATTCCTACAAAAGAAATAACTATTGGAGAAATCAATCATATAATACCTAAACTCAAATCAGAGTTTATTGAAGAAGATTGTAGAATGATATCTCTAAATAGTAGAGTTACTAGTATGCTACATTGTGCTTTAGACATTACTGGGTACAATAAAATTTCTGCATATGTTTCGGCTAAGGAGATATGGGACAAACTAAAAATTACTTATAAGGGCACTAGTAAAGTTAAAAAATCAAAAATTTATATACTAACGTCCGAGTATGAGTCTTTTAAAATGTCTCATAACGAAATAATTTCTTAAATGCACTCCCCTTTCACCACTATTGTTAATGGTTTAAAGATTCTTAGTAGGAACACTAAGGAGTTTTAACTAACAAGGAATATATTGAGATCTTTGTCATCAACTTAGAAAGCAAAGAAGATGGTCATAACAGAGGCCAAAGATCTCAACAAACTTGATGTCAAAACGTTTTTTGGATCATTATTGACATACGAGATAGAAGAAATGAATCCCAGTGCCAATGATGAGATGAAGAAAAAGAAAATGATAGCTCTTAAAGCTTCCACAAGCAAGAAAGATGAAGAAAATGAAGAAGAGAATGAGAATAGTGAAAAAGATGGTGAAATGGCTTTAATTACCAAGAGGTTTCATAAGTTCTTGAAAAAGAGCAAGACACCTTACACAAAGGATTCCACTCCAAAAAGAGAACATTTTGTGTGTTATGGTTGCAAGAAGCCCGAACACATTAAAGCCGATTGTCCAACAATAAACAAACCATACAAGAGCTTCAAAAAGAAAGCCATGGTTGCAACCACTTGGAGTGATGATGAAGAAGAAGAACTTTCGAATAACGACGTTGGATATGAAGAAATTGTCAATCTTTGCTTGATGAAAATTGATGATGAAAATAAGGTAACAAATTCTTCCCCCTCTTATAATAATAATATTGTTAGTAGTATTGAAGAATTGATTGAAGTAATTAATGAAATTCATGAAGAATTGAAGAAATTTGATTATAGAAATATTACTATCAAGAAAGAAGTCTCATCTCTCTTTAAAGAGATGGAAAGTCTAAAGGAAGAAAAATAAAAACTATCTTCCATGCTCTATAACTCATCACAAGATTTTTTTGAAAAATGAAAATGATGATTTAAAAAAGAAAGTGATGGAGTTGAATAACATTATATCTAGGCTTATTCTTGGAAAAGAAAAACTAGATGAAGTGCTATCTTGCCAAAGAATGAGTGGAGGAAAATCCGGTTTGAGTTATTCTCCATTAGGCAAACAAAAATCAAAAGAGACTTTGTTCATGAAAGCAATATGTGTGGATGAACCCTCCACCTCTAAGGTCACTTGCAAGGTTAAGAGTTTTCTTTTAAAGAATGCTAGTAAGCCTAAGAATGCAAATTTCAGTTCAAATGCTAAGAATTCTAATGCATATGCCAGAAATTTAAATCTTAGAAACATATATGCATATATGTATGCTCATACTAGAAATACAAATGCTAGGAATACATATTCAAGATATACAAATGCTAGGAATACACATTCAAGGCATGCACATGCTAGGAATGCACATCCTAGAAATTACCGTAATGCATATCCTAGAAATAACATGCATGTTCATAACTCTCATACTAGAAATATGTATCATAGGAATGCTTATCCAAGGAATAATAGACATACATATTCACGACATTCTAGAGAATTCAATAATTATCATCATTAACTGTCTACAATTATAGAGCACCCTATAATGTTAAGAAAGTACGAGTCCCTAAATGAGCCGTATTTTCTAGGACTAATCCTAAGGGACCTAAGAAATTTTGGGTACCTAAAAGTGAAATTGTATATCCATGTGTGATGTAGATGTGTTTCCATACCAAAGAAAAAGGTAGCTATTGGTACTTTAATAGTGTATGCTCAAAGCACATGACCGGTAATCAAAGTATGTTCAAAGAACTAACTCTAAGGGATGGTGGACATGTCACCATTGGAGATAACACCAAGATAAAGATTATCAGGCATGGTAAAGTGGGTAAAGATTCATCAACCATTGACTATGTTTTATATGTGCAAGGCATTAATCCAAATTTACTTAATATTAGTCAATTATGTGACAAAGGCAACAAAGAAATATTTGAATCCTCTCATTGTCTAGTAATTGACATCAAGAGTAACAAGATCAAGTTTGTTGGCCATAGACGTAACAATGTCTATCTAGTTGATTTAAAATCTTTACATTCAGAAAGTAAAAAATGTTTTCCCACCTTTAGTGAAAACCAATGGCTATGGCATAGAGGACTTGGTCTTGATAACATAGATTTACTCAAAATTCTTTTAAGAAAAGATTTAGTTATTGGACTTCCCAAAATCAAATTTGAAAAAGACAAATTATATGATGCTTGTCAAATGGGAAAACAAACTAGAGTATCTTTTAAATCTAAAAATGTAATTTCAACTTCTAGACCATTAAAACTTCTTCATATGGACTTGTTTGATCCAATAAGCACCATTAGTCTAGGAGACCATCAATATGTTCTTGTTATTGTTGATGATTATTCAAGATATACTTTTGTTATTTTTATTGCTTATAAGGATGAAGCTTATAAAGGTTTTGTGAACTTTTGTAAGAAGATTCAAAATGAAAAAATAATTTCTATCTCAAGTATTAGAAGTGATCATGGAAAATAATTTGAAAACCAAAGTTTTTCAAAATTTTGTGATGAAAATGGAACTTATCACAATTTGTCAGCCCCTAGAACTCCTCAACAAAATGGTGTTGTTGAGAGGAAAAATAGAGTTCTAGAAAAATTTGCTAGAACCATTCTTTGTGAAAATAGTTTACCAAAATACTTTTAGGCCGAAGCCTTAAATACTTTTGGAAAGGTAGAAAGCCTAATATCTCTTATTTTTGTGCTTTCGGTTGTAAGTGTTTCATCTTAAATAACAATAAAACTAACTTAGGTAAATTTGACTTTAAGACCAATGAAGGGATATCATTAAGATATTCAACTTCTAGTAAAGCTTATAGAGTCTTTAACAAAAGAACTCTAGTGGTTGAAGAATCTGTGCATGTTGTTTTTGATGAATCTAACCCAATTAGTAGTAAAATAGTATCCTTTGATGATGATGTAGGTTTTACTCCAAGTGTAGATGCATTTACTCCCATTATTGACCTTAAAAAAAATCAACCTCAAACAAATCAAGAGGTAGATGATCCCAATGTTGATCAACCTTCTACAAGTCAACAAGGAGATAAACTTCTCGAAAATTGGAGGTATGTGAATTATTATCCAATCGATCAAGTGATTGGTGATCCTTCACAGGGGGTAAGAAGTTCTGTGAGAAATATTTTCAATTTTGCAGCTTATTTATCCCAAGTAGAACCTAAGAGTTTTGTAGAAACCGAAAAAGATACCGATTAGATAAATGCTATTAAATCAATTTGAAAAAAATAAAGTATGGACTCTAGTTTCTAGACCAAAGAATCATACTAAATGGGTATATAGAAACAAAATGGATGAACATGGGATAGTAACTAGGAATAAGGCTAGACTAGTTGCTAAGGGTTACAATCAAGAAGAAAGAATAGACTTTGATAGGACATATGCTCTCGTAGCTAGATTAGAAGTCATTCGTATATTACTAGATTTTGCCCGCTTTAATAAGTTTAAACTGTTTCAAATGGATGTGACAAATTCATTTTTAAATGGTTTTATAGATGAAGAGGTTTATGTTGAGTAAACTTTTGGTTTTAAAAATCATAATCTTCCAAATCATTTTTATAAGTTTTTTATAGCTCTCTTTGGGTTGAAGCAAAATCCAAGAGCATGGTATGAAAGGTTAAGTAAGTTTTTACTTGAAAATGGTTTTACAAGAGGAAAAACAGATAAAACATTTTTTACAAAAACTCATAAACATGACACACTTGTAGTCCAAATATGTTGATGATATTATATTTGGTGCCTCTAATGAATCTATGTGTCAAGATTTTTCTAAGTGTATGCAAGGTGAATTTGAGATGAGCATGATGGGAGAGCTTACATATTTCCTCGGATTTCAAATCAAATAATTGAAAGGAGATATTTTCATCAATTAATCCAAATATACCAAGGACCTATTAAAGAGATTTGGGATGGAAAGCTCAAAATCTATTGGCATTCCCATGAACACTTCTACAAAACTTGACCTAGATGAGAAAGGTAAGTGTGTAGATACTAAAACTTATAGAAGCATGATAGAAGCTTTACTATATCTAACTACAAGTAAACATGATATAATGTTTAGTATATGCATGTGTGTTAGATTCCAAGTTAATCCTATGGAATCTCATATTATTGCTATGAAAAGAATCCTAAGATATTTGCAAGGCACTCAAAATCTAGGTTTATTGTATTCTAGAAAATCAACTTTTGAGCTTGTTGGGTACTCAGATAAAAACACTAGTGGAACATGCCAATTTATAGGTGCTATTTTAACTTCTTGGTTTTCAAAGAAACAAAATTCAGTTGCACTATCAACCGCCGAAGCGAAATATGTAGCCGTTGGTAGTTGTTGAGCACAAGTTTTATGGATGAAACAACAATTATAAGATTATGGCATGTATTTTCAAAACATTCTAATTCATTGTGATAACACTAGTGCTATCAACTTGACAAAGAATCAAATTCAACATTCTAGAACTAAACACATCGAGATAAGATATCACTTCATAAGAGATCCTGCTCAAAAGGGTGATATTAGGCTAGAATTCATTCCCTCTGATGATCAAATTGCTGATATCCTCACTAAACCTTTAAATGAAGACAAGTTTTGCAAAATAAGACTATTAATGGGATTAAAAAATTATGACTATGTGTGTGTTTGATTGCATTAACTTACATCATGTGCATTTTTGCTATTAAGTGAATGAAGATTAACCCCAAAGTTAATGTTCCCTCGCTTAAGAATAGCATAGAACAGTAAATCCTTGCAAAAATATCTTCAAATTTCTGTTACAGCCATTGCACAATCGACTGTGCATATTTGCTAGTCGATTATCCAAAGGATAGAGACTTTCGCAGTTGACTATCCATATGTATATGGTACTAGATAGTCGATAGTGCAAGGGACAAAGACTTTCACAGTTGACTATCCATATGAACAGTCAACTGTCCCTCCTGTTCAGTTTTTTGATTTAAAAAGACCAATCGACTGCCCATTTTAGACAGTTGTCTATCCAACCGTAAGTATGTACGAAGTCCTTTTATTTAAAAAGGACAGTCGACTGCCCATTTTTGACAATCAACTATCCAATTGCGACTATAAAGCCTACACTTCGTATTTAACCTTAGAAATCCCCAATTTTTTAAACCTTAGCTGCACATCTTTTCTCTCTCCTCTGAAATTCAATGATTTTTCACCAAATTAGCCCAAAAATCATCAATTTTCTTCCTTAGAAACACTTTCCCTTCACTTCTAAAGCATTTTCACGGTTTATTCTCTCACAAAATGCCTAAAACGATACCATTCTCGAGTTCTAAGAAATACAGTGATGGCACAGGGCAAAAGCGTCAAAAAAGAGTCATGGATCCCAATCTCTTCATCAATGCTGCTGCTAAATCACAGTATGATAACTGAATCTCTAACAAAGAAATAATCATGGGTCATTTAGTAGATTTTAAAAATTTACGCAGCAATGACATGGACATAGAGCATTACTTTACAGTTGTAGGATGGAAACCAATAGTCACCCTATTTGAGATTGCATACCCTAGACTCATTAGGCTATTTTATGCAAACCTAGAGAGAACCTCCTTTGTTGGGTTATCTTTCAACACCTATGTCAAAGGCAAGATAATAATGGTAAATGAAAAATGTGTTGTTTAAAATATTGCAAATGCCCAAGGGTGGTCAGAAGTAGGTAAATACCTTCAACTGGATCGAGGACTTTGATAAGAAGGGAGCCCTTAGGTTCTTTAGAGGCAACTCCACCTATACTTTCGGCACAACTTTTAAGGATGCCAATGCCCTTACCATAATTAGTCAGGTAGTTCACCTAATCATTAACTACTACCTATCTCCTAGGAAGGGAAGTCACACTTACCTGAGCTAGCTAGATGTGTACATCCTATAGAATTTGATGAATGAGATTCAGTACAACATCTACAGTCTGATCATGGCTAAGATGATTGAGAAGGCTGAGAAGAAATTGGGTGGCCTGCCGTTCGGTATGGTTATCACCCGTATTCTAAAGTACTATGGAGTTTATTTCTTTGGTGAAGAGAAGATGGAGCTGTCCACTACTGATATCTTCAACAAGTCCACTCTCACAAGAATGAAGATGATTCGGTTGGAGGACTTCACTGGGAGCACGCTGCAAATGCCATCTATGATCCAGCTTAGAAGGTTTGAAGATAAAAACCTGTTAGAGCTGCTTCCACTGATGAGGACCTCCTAGAGGATGATAAGGCAGAGGATGAGACAGTTGCAGATGTTGGTGCTAGCGGATCGGGAGCATCTGATTATAATGCATCAGTGTTAGCCACACTCCGAGATCTCAAGGATGAGATATCCTCTATCTCACTCACAATGAATGCCTGATTCAACATCATCGATGGTAAGCTTGAGGACATGAGAGATAGGATCATGAGGCTTTATCGACCCACCGATGAACCATAGATTTATTTCCTTGTGCTTTATTGTAGAACTTTGTCGCAAACTTTGCAAAGATATGTATTTTTCCTTCTTTTTCATGCATTTTACCATAGATTTCATTCATTTGATTAATATGTTTTGGTAACCTAGCTCTTTGTTTTGATATTGCATGACTCCCATTACCTTAACTCATATATCAATTTTTTTATTCTTCCCGGGAATTCTTCTGGTCTCTTTTTTAAGCTGATCTTCTGTATACAGGTTCAATTTAGCATACTATGTCCATAGGTTGGGATGGATAAGCTTATTTCATTGCTTATAGTAGTTACATACGCTCATGACGTATATTTTTAAGAAATCTACTGTGTGATGAACTATAATGTCATGTCTTACTTTCTCGCTTTACACATTGTTTATCTTTGAACTTATATGTGAAACTTTGTCTATCTATTCGTCCTTTTGTGTTGACAAAAAGGGGGAGAAAATGTAAAAAAAAAAAAAAAGAATAGAGAAGGTAGAAGGTAAACAAAAAGAACAAGACAATAAGAATAGTAAGAATTGTCTGTATGCATATATTAAGGGGGACCTTGCTCCATTTTTACAAGTTCATACATAATGCTTGGTGAGATTTTGTTTTAATGCTTTTTATAGGTTGGTTTTATTTTAAAAACAGAGGATACTTATCCGCTTTTCTGTAAAAACCCAACACAGTTTTTAAAGCTGTTTTTCTCACCTTAGTTTTGTCATCGTAAAATAAAGGAAGATTATTGACCCTTATTTGATTTTAATAATGACAAAATAGTGTTTTAACTATGCTAACAGTTTTATCAAAGTGTTTTTCATTAAGCTTAAGTATCTAACTCATGGACAAGACGTAAGTCAAGCACAAAAAGGAAGAGATTGTATTTGTGTGACACTCAAAAGAAGATCAAAAACTAAGTTTGAAGACTAAGTTTAAATTCTAAGGTAGTTTACCTTCACATGTAAATATCTCCTTTAGTTCCTTAGCTTGATCTTGGCTTAAGAACTCGTTTTGAAAATGTTTTGGTCAATCGAAAACTCATTTCTATCAAAAACTGACTTAAAAATTTAAGTTTTATAAATGGACAGTCGATTGTCAAGTCTCTGCACTGACCATTTTTAAGAACTAAAATGGATAGTCGACTGTGAAAGAGACAGAGAGTTTCACAGTCGACTATCCAAATCATTTTAAGTCCGGAATTTCAAATTTAAGAGAGGACAATCGACTGTCCTGTTAAGAAAAACAGCTAGTTTTCAAAATCTGGACGCGAGATTTGAGCAATTAATGCTCCAAACCTACCAAATTCGTGTCTAACGGCCATATAAGGCCAATGCTATAAAACCCCCTCATAAGTGAGCATTTAAAACAACAAGAAAGCACATTTAATTTGAAAACAAGCTCATTAATACTCTTAAAAGCTTTGAAAATTTTCTTTAAGCCATTTATCAAGCTTTGTTCTTAAAAGAGAGATCATCTTCATCTTGTAAAGCATTTATTACTATCTCTATTCTTTTCCTTTACATTCAATATCAATCATTGTAAAGAGAAAGAGTTGGTATAACTCTTAGAGTGTTTAGGATTAAACATTTCCTTGTGGAAGAGAGTGCTTGTAAGGTTTGAGCAACACCAGTGAAGTTGCTCGACTATAATTAGTGGATTATTTCAAGGAGGTTCTTTGAAGAGAGTTGACGTAGAGTCAGAGAGATTCCGATATTGGTGAACCATTATAAATGGAGTTTGCTTATTCTCTTTCTTTATTCATTTAATTTCAGGCATCTTATTTGTTGTGTGCCTTGTTTGATTAATCGTTAAAAACTTGTGCATTAATTGAAAAATGTTTTTAAAACCCAATTCGCCCCCTCTTGGGTTTGTACCTTAGTCTACTTGTAAGGTTTTTAAAATTTTTTGCACACAACAAATAAGCTTTACAGTAGTTAAAACAAGTAATAATCAAAGTATTAAATTGCTGGAAATTTAAAGGAGTTAAGGGAGAAGAAATTGCAAACGCTATTTATAGTGGTTCAACAATATCGAATTTCTTCGACCCTATATCCTTTCTCTCCAAGGAGACTTCTTGAAGTTTTCCACTAAGCAAGCAACTTCACAGGTGTTGCTTAAACTGTTACAAAGATCTCTTCCAAATGAAGTATACAAAGAAGTGTTTAACACCTAAACACTCTAAGAGTTACACTAACTCTTTCTCTTTACAATGATTGGAATTGATTGTAAAAGAAATACAAGAGAGATAGCAATAATTGCTTTACAAGAAGAATATTATCTTTTTTTCAAGAAAAAAAGCTTAAAGAATGGAACAAATGATTTTTTGAAAGCTTTAAAGAGTATTAATGAGCTATAGATGAAATTGAGTGTTATTGATTGTTAGAAATGCTCATTAAAGAGGGGTTTTTTATTTTTATTTTTATAGTATTGGCTTCATATGGTCGTTAGACACAAGTTGAAGAGACTTGGAGCATTAAATGCTCATGTCTCACGTTTGAATTTTGAAAACTAATCGTTTTTCGCGACAGAACAATCGACTGTAAAAAACGGACAGTTGACTGTCCTCTCTTGAATTTGAATTTTCAAGTTGAACGAGATTGGGCAGTCAATTGTGGAACTCTCTATCTCTTTCACAGTCGATTATTTTAATCCTTACAGTCAACTGCCCATTTAAATCTTAAATGGACCTGAAGCTGTGCCTTGGACAATCGACTGTCCATTTTACACAGTCGATTGTCCATTTAAAAAACTTAGGCTTTTAAACATCGTTTTTGTGAGAATTTAAGTTTTTAAATGAACAAAAACTTTTTAAGAAATGTTTTAGAGTCATAATTAGGCTAGGTAATTGAAATAGGATTTACATATAGATTAATCTACTTTAGGAGCTTCTAATCTTGGTCTTCGATCTTCTTCCAACATCTCTCGAGTATGTGTTCTTCTTTGTTTACGCGTATTTTGCATACTGTCTTTGAATTTAATGTAATTTGCAACTTAAATACTTAGATTAGAGTTATTAGCATAATTAAAATAATGTTATGTCATAATTAAAATCAAATAAAGGTCAACATTAACGTATCAATTTAAACAATCAGGTTATTAATTTGTTAGATCCTTGAATCATCGTGTTATGAATAAAACTAATGGGATACATGTCACAGGTCTTGTACGGGCTTTACAGACCGACGAAAATACTAAATCTACCCCCAATCCCCGATTCATCGTAGGGAAAAACTCTCTCGTCTATTCCCTGCACCAGATTCCCTTTATTCAAAACCACCTCTCTTCCTCCTCACGTGATAGATAACACATGGGTCTGTCTTCTTCTCTATTGTTCAAACCCAAATCATCTTCCTCTTCGCGCGACAGACGTAACATGTTTTTTTTTTTTTTTCAATTCATCTCGTTTTATGAAACCCATTTCATCTGTCTCTCACGATAGGCACTTATGAGTTATCGAACTCTCTAAGACACTCTCCACCTTGGTAGCAGTGCCTCATTATCTCCAGGTATGAATTTCTTTTACACATTGTTAATTTTTTGGTGGTTTGTTAACTGTGGGTTTATGGTATGCGATATGTTCTCTGCTGCGTTTGAAAACTGCTTTTATTTTTTGTAGAGGTGTAGATCGGCAGCCGACAAAAACTTTGGTGCGGTCAGAATAGCTTGGATATCGGCTGTCTTTAGAAACAAAGGATGCAGCGACGAGGCAAATTCAGATCTCATGTACGACCAAATTTGACTTCAGCTCTGCTTGGGCTTCTGTCAGAGAGGTCGCTGGTGGGTTCTGTAACAGATGTTAATTGGGTGTGTTTCTGGCTGTAACAGTCGTTGACCATCGTGACAGTGGTTGATACAGGGTGTGGCGAGGTGATTTTCAAATTGTGCTTACTGCCAGATCTAACGGCGACTGGTGTTGAGCTTTCGTTTATGGAGGTGATGACAGTTTCTATAGGGTGGCATGCAACGGGTATGACGGGAGCAAGTTGGTACAAGTTTTCTTGGTGTAGATCAGAGCTGCAAGGTTGAAGACACAAGGGATGCAATTTTTTTTTCTTCCCTTTATTAGTTTAGATATCTAAACTGCATTTGGTTTGGGGTTTCTGAAAGAGGAGACTAGAAGGTATTAAGGGTAGTTTTGATATCTCACACGTGTCTCGTTAGTATTCTTTACGGTGTTATAGTCCAATGACCTAATTGTTCTGCATTTAACAAATTAAAGACTTAATTGTTCAAATTGAAACGTTAAAGACTCAATTGTTATTTGGTGCAAATGTTGAGGACCAAAATTGATATTTACTCAAAATACTATATATATATATTGAAATGAGATTGAGTTATTATTGAAACTGGTAAAAATAATTTTAAATTTAATTTGTTTGTTAAATAAATTAATAGATTCAGATCAAAATCATATTAACATATCAAAACATTTATGTTTTTGATACTGCCAAAAAATACCCCTCCAATAGGAAGACGACGCGTGAATCCACTTGACAGCAGGTCACAAGAAGACATGTGGACGATCCAGGACCGGGCAGCTCAGCCTCCAGGTCATAACCGCCCTTCAGGGCCGCTCGGCCTCCACGTCACCACCACCTTCCAAGCCATCATTGCCCAACCAAGTTGGGTGTCAGGTCGGCAAACTACCCCAGACACGTAAACGGCTTGTGATCAAGCCATCAAGGCCAAGCCCTAACGAACGGCCCCTAGCTATCCAACTGGGCCTCCTAGGCATCATTTCGAAACCAAGTTGGGATGTTTGGTGATCAATCGCTCTTGTATCTGGAGGGCTCCTGATCAAGCCAGTAAGGCAAAAGCCCTAGCGAACGGCCCCCAGCCACCTAGCTGGGCCTCATAGGCATCATTACCCAACCCAGTTGGGGCATCGTATCGCTGCCGCCCTAGGCCCAATACCGTCTCCGAAACCCTATAAAAAGAACTTGGTAAGCATTCAAAAGGGACAGATTCTTTTTCAGCTTCTCCTATATACACTTGATTTTGCCCTAACTTGAGCATCGGAGCATCCCCGGAGGCACCCCCTCCGTCGACCCTATAGCCCCTCTCTCTTTCCCTGTGCAGGTACCTCCACAGTCCGATCTCCAGCTCAGCAACGCACATATTTGGCATCAACAGATTGGCGCCGTCCGTGGGAAACCACATCTCTCGCTGACAGTAACAGCGAAGAAGTCCAAAGAACTCATCTGTTATCATGCCCCCAAAAACACCTGCCAGAGATCTAGGCGCTCGCGTACTACGGTCGGGACCATGGTCGGAAGCGAGTTCCTCAGCCGAACCTGAGGCTCACCCGAATGAAGGTACGCTCCAGGCGCAATTCACAGAGCTCGCACAACTAGTAGCCGATATGGCTGCCGAAGTTCGCAGGAGACCTCAGCGTACTGTACCACTCCCGTCACAGGAACTAGGTCACTATGGTTTCGCCAACAGCCGCCCACCAGTAGATGACTGTTCGGCGACCCACTCACCTCCCCCAGCCAAGTTCGGAGAAAGTCCCATGTCCAAGAACAACGAAGGGTTTGGCAAGCGGATCGAGGACATAGAGGGGCGAATTAATGAGGCGTTTAGAGAACGCGGCCACAGTATTAGCGATGATCTCGATGTGTAGGACCCCCCTTTCACACAAGAAGTCCTTGACGCCCCCCTCCCACTAAATTTTCGAATGCCACACATCAAACCTTACGATGGATCCACTGATCCCCTGGATCATCTCCAGCACTACCGAACCACAATGACCCTCCATAGATATTCGGACCCTGTGATGTGCTGAGCATTTCCATTGACCCTTGAGAAAGCGGTCGGGACGTGGTATTCCCGTTTGAAACCAAGAGGCATCCGCACCTTCAAAGACCTAAGCTATGCTTTCGCTTCTCATTTCATCAGCAGCAAAGGACCCAAGAAAACTTCGGAGTCTCTATTCAATATTGTCCAGTCAAAAGGAGAAAAGCTTCGCGCCTATATTTCTAGATTCAATACTGCAGCTTGGGAGATCCCAGATCTTGATCCCAGTGTTCAGCTCTTGGCATTCAAAAATGGACTAAGATCAGGGTTCTTCAGTTCAAAACTCATCAGACATCCGCCTATGGATATGAGTGAAGTCTTGGCGCGAGCTGAAAAATACATGCTGGCAGAAGACGATCAGGCGTTCCGAAGAGAATGCGAAGGAGACACGAAAAGGAGGAAGAGAGGCCCCACTAGTCCCTGCCGCGAGCCCACTAAGCGGCCGTTTCGCGATGAGAAACCCAGAACCCTCAGGCCTTTTGAGGATAGACCTTGAAATCTTGCAGTCTTCGGAACCAGAGCCAGAACTCCAGGGCAAATCCACAGCCACTCACCACTGAATGCCTCCAAGACCAACATTCTAATGCAGATTCATGACAGGGACCTCTTGCAGTGGCCCCCAAGACCGCTAAACCTCAACCCAGATCGAAACACTTGGTGTAGATTCCATAGAAACTTCGGCCATGACATGAAAGAGTGTAAGGTTTTAAAACACCAGATCGAGGCCCTCATCAATTGGGGACATCTAAAAGAATACATCGGACCACGACAGGAAAAATTTGATGAACGAGCACGCAGAAGCCCTGAACGCTCTCTCGAGCGAAACAGACCTAAAAGGCCAGTTCGGAAGAGCCCGTGGCCAAGTTACAGGGAGCCTAGCCAAAAAAAACCAGAGGCCCCCGTGGCAAAAATCATCAAGACCATTTGCGGAGGACCCGCAGCTGGAAGTGGGTCGCATACTCGTAGTAGGTCTTATGTCAGGTCAATAGCCTCTGTCTCCGGACCTCATAAATGACCTAAGATCGGAGAGATCATTTCATTTTCGGACGAAGACTTAGAAGGAGTGCAGATCCCACACGACGATGCTGTTGTAATTTCGCTCCTCGTGGCCAACCACGAAATAAGACGAGTCCTGGTCGATAACGGGAGTTCAGTCAATATTCTCTTTTATGATGCCTTTCAGCAAATGCAACTGGGCGATACACATCTAGAGTTGGTCTCCACCCCGCTCTATGGCTTCTCAAGGGGACCAGTCTTTACAGAAGGCAATATAACCCTCCCGGTAACTGCGGGGACGACACCCCGAACAACAACTGTGCACTCCACCTTGTTAATTGTTCGACAACCCTTCTCCTACAATATGATACTTGGATGACCTACGCTGAATAAGCTCCGAGCGGTTGTCTCCACCCATCATCTCAAAATCAAATTCCCCACGGAAGATGAAGTAGGCAAAATCAAAGGAGATCAATGAATCGCGAGATCCTGTTATCTCAGTGCAGTAAAGGGTAAGAAGACGGAAGCCCTACCACTTGAACTAGATGATCTTAGAGACGAAGAGAGCAACCTACGAGGCCAGCCCGTAGAAGATGTAATCACGGTCCCCCTCGGCGAAGACAGCACCAGAACTGTTCAAATTAGTTCAAGCCTGTCTAACATATTCCAGGAATATCTGATAGCCTTCCTACGGGCAAACCAAGACCTATTCGCCTGGACCGCTGCAGATATGCCGGGGATCAGCCCGGATGTCATCGTACATCGCTTAAGTGTGGATCCGACCCATAAACCAGTCATCCAGAAGAAAAGGTCATTTGCCCCTGAGCGATAGGCAGTTGTCCGGACAAAAGTTGACAAATTACGTTCAGCTAACTTCATCCGAGAGGTGAGCTATCCAGACTGGGTGTCCAATGTAGTAATGGTGAAAAAGGCAAATGACAAGTGGCGAATCTGTATAGACTTTTCAGATCTAAATAAAGCCTGTCCAAAAGACAGTTTTCCTTTGCCCCGGATTGACCAACTCGTTGACGCAACATCCGGCCATGAACTGTTAACATTCATGGATGCCTACTTCGGGTATAACCAGATCCTCATGCACCAGCCTGACTAAGAGAAAACGACGTTTGTCATAGAAGAAAGCCTCTATTGTTATAGAGTCATGCCATTTGGTTTGAAAAACGCTAGGGCCACTTACCAGAGATTGGTGAACAAGATATTCAAAGGACAGATAGGCCGAAATATGGAGGTATATGTAGATGACATGCTGGTCAAAAGCGTCAAAGCAAAAGACCACGAGGTTGATCTCCAAGAAGCTTTTGATATCCTCCGCCATCATCACATGAAGTTGAATCCCATGAAATGTGCCTTTGGAGTCACTGGGGGGAAATTCCTCGGCTTTATAGTAACCCACAGAGGTATAGAAGCCAATCCAGAGAAGATTGATGCTGTTCTTAACATGAGCCCACCTCAGACTATGAGGGAAGTCCAGTGATTCACTGGAAGGATAGCGGCTCTTAGCCGATTCATGTCGAAGTCTGCCGAGAAGTGCCTACCCTTTTTTAAGGCCATTGATCGGACCCGGAACTTTGTGTGGAACGAAGATTGTCAAGAAGCATTCAGGGCGCTGAAAATATATTTGGGGACACCCCCCGTACTTACCAAACCTATAGTCAGCGAAGAATTTTTCTTGTGTCTCTCGGTCGGACCCGAAGAAGTGGTCTTCGTCCTAATTCGGGAAGAGGAAGGCGCACAGAAACCGGTGTATTATGTCAGCAACGTACTTTACGATGCCGAAACAAGATATCTTCCTGTGGAAAAGATGGCGTATGTTTTGTTGATTTCAGCCCGAAAGCTCTGACCCTATTTTCAAGCCCATACCATCACACTCCTCACCAACCAGCCTCTTCGTCAAATACTCCACAAGCCAGATGTTTCCGGTAGAATGGTCAAATGGTCAATAGAGTTGGGCGAGTTCGACATCCGCTATCGGCCTCGGGCAGCTATCGAAGCCCAAGCCCTAGCTTATTTTGTCATGGAAACTACTTTGCCATTAACGGAAGAAGAGTCCGCGGGATGTTAGCAAATCGAGCCCGTTTTTATGATGGACCCTACATGTTGAAGGATCCTCCACTGACTCTGGAAGCGGAGCCGGGCTCATCCCGAGTGGTCCTGAAAACTTTACCATTGAGTACGCCTTGAGATTTAAATTTCCCGCATCCAACAACGAAGCCGAGTATGAAGCTTTACTCGTGGGCATGAAATTGGCCAAGGTGATTTCTGTACAGAATTTGCATGTATATAGCGATTCTCAACTAGTGGTGAACGGCGATTCGAGGCTCGGGGAGAAAAAATCTCTCGTTACCTAGTAGCAGCAAAGAGACTAGCTGCACAGTTTGAAGTATTTTTCCTGAACCAGATTCCGCGGGCGAAAAATACGAAGGCCGACTCATTGGCCCGGCTTGCATCATCTTGCCAGCTCGAGTCAAGGCGAGCAGTCTACCTCGACACCCTAGCCATACCTAGTATCAATGAAATAATGGCCTTACCTGTGGTTGGTGAGAGAACATGGATGAGTCCTATCCTGGAATATCTGCGTGACGGTCTTCTTCCCGACGACAAAGGCGAAGCACGAAAGATTGTGTCTCGAGCCGCCCGATACGCAATTCTGGACGATCACCTGTATAAGCGAGGGCTGACAATGCCCTACTTGAAATGTCTTGACCCAACCGAAGCTAATTACGCCCTCCGCGAAGTCCACGAAGGTATATGTGGAAATCACCTCGGGGGACGTGCCTTGGCATTCAAGATCCTTCGTCAAGGATACTATTGGCCAAAGATGAGGGAAACGGCCATGGAGCTGGTAACCAAATGTCAAAGCTGTCAGCGGTATGCCGCTGTGCCACATCGACCAGCAAACCTTTTGACACCAATAGTCAGTCCACTTCCTTTCGCTATGTGGGGAACGAACATTCTCGGGCCTTTTCCTGGAGCAACCGGCCAGCGAAAGTACCTCATAGTTGCAATAGATTATTTTACAAAATGGATGGAAGCTGAGCCCTTAGCCAGCATCACCGACTTTCAAGCCCGAGCCTTCGTGTGGAAGTCAATCATATGTCGGTTTGGAGTACCCCAAGTATTAGTAACAGACAACAGCAAACAGTTTGACAGTGTTCGGTTCAAAACATTTTGCGATGAATTACACATCGACCATCGTTTCTCCTCGGTTGGATACCCACAAGCAAATGGACAAGTCGAAGTTACCAACCGAACGATCCTGCAAGGCATTAAAAGGCGAATAGACGAAGCAGATAAGCAGTTGGCAAACCATTTACCCAATATACTATGGGCATATCGAACCACGGCTCGAGCACCTATGGGGGAAACCCCCTTCTTCATGACTTATGGATCCGAGGCAGTGATCCCTTTGGAAATAGGAGTACCTTCCTTGCGAGTACAGAGCTTCAAGGAACGAAGCAATGAGGAAGCCCTCTGCATGAACGCTGATCTTCTCGATGAAGCTCGGGATAAAGCCCAAATCTGACTTGTCGTTTATCAACAGCGAGCTACTAGGTACTTCAATTCAAAAGTAAAAGTAAGGCACTTCTGTCTCCATGATCTTGTCTTATGAAAGAATGAAGTATCTAGGCCTCGAGATTCAGGCAAACTGGTCCCTAACTGGGAGGGGCCCTATCGAATCAGAAAGATATGTCGCCCTGGAACTTTTGATCTCGAAGAGCTCGGTGGGAAGCCCATCCTCCAAACTTGGAACGCCGAACACCTTCGACGTTTTTTATAGTAACACACCAACATGTAAAAGCATAACACCCAAAGTAAAAGCATAGCCATTATATATATATATATATATATATATATATATATATATATATATATATATATATATATATATATATATATAAAAGTTTGGAGTTCGTTACAAAAAATCCAAAGTGTTAGCATTTCCATACAAAAACAGAAGAAGCACTACTGGCTCCGGGATACAAAACTAACTAAAACTTCTGGTTGGGCCGGATAAAGAGCACGATCAGTCTAAAGGCGCATCACCCTGAATCGGAGACCCGGTGCCTGGATGTTCCTCCTGATCCTCATGATGCTCCTGCTCGTCTTCCTGATCCTCGTCCAGAATCTCCAGCTCCTTATCCTTAGGACCCAGTAGGTCTAGGCTAGAAAAATCAAGCTCAGAGTATAGAGCCTCAGCCTTCCCCCTCGCGTCCATAAACCCGGAATAGTACTGTTGGCCCCCCTCGACGACAACAGCCGACTGATATGCCTCCGACTCCTTAAACGAAGCCAGAACCTGCTCCATAGCCACTTGAGCGAGAGCCTCCGCCCCCTCCACAGCTGCCTGAATGCGAGACTCGGTCTCCTCCTCGACAGCTCGAGTAAGGGCCTCAGCCTTCTGAACTCGACCTCAGCATCGGACCGAGCCTGCCTGGCAGATTCCAACAATGCCTGAAGATGGAATACCACTTCGGTCTTCTCCTCTACCTGGCGCTGAGCCTACCCAAAAAGCTCAGCTGTCTCCATACAGCGACGAGCTGTCGCGCCCATGATGGCTCCCATCTGAAAACCAGCGAAAACATGTTAGGAAACAAAAACCTAGAGATGTGAAAGCTAAAGATTTAAAGGACTAACCGATAAAACAGAGAATGTACCTGGGATACTACTGTCTCAGCGGCTGCGTAGAGGGACTCGGTGGTCTTCTGCCCTAGCTCTGCGACATCTCGAGGAAGAGTCCCCTTCCTTAGATGCTTACGCGTTACTCGGGGATGCTTGAAAATAGAATCGTCTGACCTCAAGGCCCACTCGAGTATGAACACAGAGGCCTCTGCAGCAGTTCCCTGACTCGGAGCTGGAGTCGGGATAGGCCTGACCATGGGTGAACCTGGTGGAGGAGCGATAGAATCGAAAACCATCTCGGGCTGAGACTGGGACCTCGGCGGAGTCTCCAGCTCTATGGGTACGGGGGGCTGAGTTCGCGACCTCTTCCTGCTTTCTGACCCAGAAGCTTGTTGTTTCTCAGCCCGGGTAGCCCTTCGCTTCTCTAAGGCCACCTTCTTGGTATATTCCTTCGCACGAGCCGCGGCCTCTATCTCTGCCCACACAAACAAGAAAAAAGTATTTAGTGTTAAGTATAGATAAATAACTGAAGAGAAAAGTGACGAATAAAAAGTGTACCACTCTCAATGGAAGGCCCAGGACAGGGGGGCAGAGACCTCGTCGAGCTAATGCTTCATTGTCATAGAGGACTTGGATGTCAATAGGTGAGCCCACCATTGCATCTACAGTCTCCTGTTCATAGGGGCAAAGACCCACCTTCTTGCACTTCCCGGTCCGGTCCATACTCCAGGATCGAGGAAGGCCAAAGTCCTTATCCGACTGAATGAAGAAACAATTCTTCTTCCATCTCTTAATGGATGAATGTGTCTTCTGCAACAACCTTCTTCTCGGTCGAGTACTAAAAACTACCCAGCTGGTCTGACCGTGCCTACTGATGAGAAAGTGAGCTTTGAACACATCCATAGTTAACGGTCTACCCACTGCCCCGCAAACGTAGAGGAAGGCTATGATCAGTCGTACCGAATTTGGTACAATCTGACATAGCGCGATACCGAAATATCGGAGGATACTTCGGAAAAAGAGATGGAGAGGGAACCGCAGCCCGACTTGCATCTAATGTTCGTAGATGCAAAGCTCGTAAGGGGCTCGGTCGGAAAGAACATCGCAAGCCTTCTCCCCTACTTTAGGCAACCGAAGAGTGTACTCGTCTGGAATACGATACGTCTTCTGAATCACCGCTAAGTCTTCTCCCTTGATCTGACTAGGGACCTCTATTGCAGCATAATGTCACTCATTTCTCTCCTCCCCGGCTAAGGTCTCTCTAATCTCAGTCAAAGCCTTATCCCTATCTGTCAATACTCTGACCTCTCTGTCTCCCGAGGAGGGACTCCTTTCAGACCCAGACAATTCCCCCAGAGGGATATATGGCACCAAGGCCCAAGGACCCGGAGATGGCCCGGTCCCTTCAGGGCGTTTTCCCCTCGACGAGGACGAGGATGTCTCCCCGTCCTCGGTACTAAAACTGCTACGAGTACTTTCTATGCTACTCCTACTAGTACTGCTACTGCTAGGCCTATCGCGATAAATTTCAAATGAAGACATGAGTAAAGAGAAGGGCAGACGAACTCACCAAAGTCCAAAGAGTTTGGACTTAAGTGCCCCCTAAGCTTCCAACAGTTGGTGAAAGACAATCCTTCTGCATGACCTCAACAAAACCATGAAACGCTAACACCAAGACAGATCCTAGCGCTGAAGGAAAAGACTGCGAGCGAGGACGAGGACTCTCAAGAACGGACTCTCTAAACTAGGGTGAAGACGAGGACTCTCAAGAAATTACTCTCTAAACTAGCTAACTCAGATTGAAAGTGAATGAAGGGAGAAGAAACCCAAACCTCCTTATATAGGAAATGGAACACGGCAAACGAGGACAATTAATACGGGCGTAAAATCGAGAGTCCTTTGGGAGGCCCGAGGCAAACTCTCACACTTCCCCAAAAGACATCCCATTCCCTGAAGCTACCGCCGTTTTCCTTAAAAAGGCTTCTCAGTTCCCAAGGGAAACTCATCATTGCTATGCTCCGCCGTTCACGCTAAAACAGCCACGTGTCACTCCCGCCGCCACTACGAAGATGAAACGCCATTCTCTTCAAGGTCCAAGGAGATAGATTGCTCCACTTGTCCTAGGACCCATGGTGTTCTTGGCCGAGAAGATGGATTGCTCCACAAGTCCTCGGCCCATTCTCTTCAAGGTCTGAGGAGATGGATTGCTCCACTTGTCCTCGGACCCATGGTGTTCTTTACCGAGGAGATGGATTGCTCCACAAGTCCTCGGCCCACTCTCAACAAGGTCCGAGGAGATGGATTGCTCCACTTGTCTTCGAACCCATGGTGTTCTCGATCGAGAAGATGGATTGCTCCACAAGTCCTCGACCCATTCTCTTCAAGGTCCGAGGAGATGGATTGCTCCACTTGTCCTCGGACCCATGGTGTTCTTGGTCGAGGAGATGGATTGCTCCACAAGTCCTCGGCCCATTCTCTTCAAGGTCTGAGGAGATGGATTGCTCCACTTGTCCTCGGACCCATGGTGTTCTCGACCGAGGAGATGGATTGCTCCACAAGTCCTCGGCCCATTCTCTTCAAGGTCCGAGGAGATGGATTGCTCCACAAGTCCTCGGCCCATTCTCTTCAAGGTCCGAGGAGATGGATTGCTCCACTTATCCTCAGACCCATGGTGTTCTCGGTCGAGGAGATGGATTGCTCTATAAGTCCTCGGCCCATTCTCTTCAAGGTCCGAGGAGATGGATTGCTCCACTTGTCCTCGGACCCATGGTGTTCTCGACCGAGGAGATGGATTACTCCACAAGTCCTCGACCCATTCTCTTCAAGATCTGAGGAGATGGATTGCTCCACTTGTCCTCGGACCCATGGTGTTCTTGGCCGAGGAGAAGGATTGTTCCACAAGTCCTCGACCCATTCTCTTCAAGGTCTGAGGAGATGAATTGCTCCACTTGTCCTCGGACCCATGGTGTTCTTTGCAGAGAAGATAGATTGCTCCACAAGTCCTCGGCCCATTCTCTTCAAGGTCTGAGGAGATGAATTGCTCCACTTATCCTCAGACCCATGGTGTTCTTTGCCGAGGAGATGGATTGCTCCACAAGTCCTCGGCCCATTCTCTTCAAGGTCCGAGGAGATGGATTGCTCCACTTGTCCTCGGACCCATAGTGTTCTTGGCCGAGGAGATGGATTGCTCCACAAGTCCTCGGCCCATTCTCTTCAAGGTTTTTGGAGATGGATTACTCCACAAGTCCTCGGCCCATTCTCTTCAAGGTCCGAGGAGATGGATTGCTCCACTTGTCCTCGGACCCATGGTGTTCTTGGCCGAGGAGACGGATTGCTCCACAAGTCCTCGGCCCATTCTCTTCAAGGTCCGAGGAGATGGATTGCTCCACTTGTCCTCGGACCCATGGTGTTCTCGACCGAGGAGATGGATTGCTCCATAAGTCCTCGGCCCATTCTCTTCAAGGTCTGAGGAGATGGATTGCTCCACTTGTCCTCGGACCCATGGTGTTCTTTGCCGATGAGATAGATTGCTCCACAAGTCCTCGACCCATTCTCTTCAAGGTCCGAGGAGATGGATTGCTCCACTTGTCCTCGGACCCATGGTGTTCTTGGCCGAGAAGATGGATTGCTCCACAAGTCCTCGGCCCATTCTCTTCAAGGTCCGAGGAGATGGATTGCTCCACTTGTCCTCGGACCCATGGTGTTCTTGGTCGAGGACATGGATTGCTCCACAAGTCCTCGGCCCATTCTCTTCAAGGTCCGAGGAGATGGATTGCTCCACTTATCCTTGGACCCATGGTATTCTCGGCCGAGGAGATGGATTGCTCCATAAGTCCTCGGCCCATTCTCTTCAAGGTCCGAGGAGATGGATTGTTCCACTTGTCCTCGGACCCCTGGTGTTCTTGACCGAGGAGATGGATTGATCCACAAGTCCTCAACCCATTCTCTTTTCCCTTAGATCACATCTTCGACCCCGGTGTCATGTCTCCACAGATGAACAAATGCCAACCCAGTCATGCTACTTCCTTAACCACAGTGCTGCACTTAAGGAAGTGGGGGGCCTCTGATACTGCCAAAAAATACCCCTCCAATAGGAAGACGACGCGTGGATCCACTGGACAGCAGGTCACAAGAAGACACGTGGACGATCCAGGACCAGACAGCTCAGCCTCCAGGTCATAACCGCCCTTCAGGGCTGCTCGGCCTCCACGTCACCACCACCTTCCAAGCCATCATTGCCTAACCAAGTTGGGTGTCAGGTCGGCAAACTACCCCAGACACGTAAACGGCTTGTGATCAAGCCATCAAGGCCAAGCCCTAACGAACGGCCCCTAGCCATCTAACTGGGCCTCCTAGGCATCATTTCGAAACCAAGTTGGGATGTTAGGTGATCAACCACCCTTGTATCTGGAGGGCTCCTGATCAAGCCAGCAAGGCAAAAGCCTTAGCGAACGGCTCCCAGCCACCTAGCTGGGCCTCATAGGCATCATTACCCAACCCAGTTGGGGCATCGTATCGTTGCCGCCCTATGTCCAATACCGCCTCCGAAACCCTATAAAAAGGACTTGGTAAGCATTCAAAATGGACGGATTCTTTTTCAGCTTCTCCTATATACACTTGATTTTGCCCTAACTTAAGCATCAGAGCATCCCCGGAGGCACCCCCTCCGTCGACCCTATAGCCCCTCTCTCTTTCCCTGTCCAGGTACCTCCGCAGTCCGACCTCCAACTCAGCAACGCACATATTTGGCATCAACAATTTTAATTCGTATTCGACTATAACCATGTTTAGTTTTATATTTAAACCAATTTAAAGTAAATTAACTTAAATAATTTCAAAACATATTGCTTATATATAAACTACAACTGAACACTTGAGCTGAAAATGGGTCGGTCAAGTTTGTTCGAAAAATAAAACTGTCCTACCAATAATTAATTATACAAACAAAAATACTTGTAAAATAGCGTTTAGGTCAATGCTCGAGTCAATTTAAAAAATATATAAAAAAAAGTGATCCCAAAATGCATTTTAAAGTGAATTTGTCCAAAGTTACACGCTAGTCTTTTTGCTTATGCACGTCTTGTCTTTAGAAGTCAACCTTTCAACTTGCTTGGTTTGTGAGTAAGGGTTCGCACCCTGTGATTGTAGATCTTAGCCTAATGATCATTTAAGGAAATTTATATGATATAATAAAAAAATAAAAAAGAGATTTAAGATTATGCAATTATTACCCTTTTATTTTCACATGTCATTGTTAAATGGATTGCTATGTAAGATAAGCAATGAAAAGGACGAAGAAAATAAGTTTATAAGAACCCTATGAAAACTACTATTTACTATAAAATACAATTGTAATTTTTTTACTATAATTGAAACGATTTTATTTATAAATACAATGATTGATATGATAAAAATATAATTCATAGTTTTATCATTTACCTATATATAAACTTACAACTTCACAACTCAAGAGAAATAATTAATATATAAATTAGACAATTAATCTACATTAAAAATCTAATTTAAAATTACGTGATCCTAAAATTTCAACATTAATATTTTTTTACCACTGAATCAATATGTCATTGACAACAATTGTAACATTTATAACATAAGTTAAATTACGGTGTTATTTATTGATAATGTGAGTATTGATGCTTTTAATTGTAATTATTGTTGATATGTGATACCTTTCAATTTTAAACATCGAATTATCAATTTCCTATAAAAGAAAATCATGATTATCAATTCAATTTTTTTTTAAGGGATCAGATCGCATCACTAAATTGAATTGATATCTTAATAATTGTTAAGAGTAATTGTGTTTTATTTTATTAGATCAATTGTGTTTAATTTGTGCACAATATACCACGAGGCATGAATTGATATAAAGCTAATCATTTATTAGCTAATTAGAGATGGAAAATACAACGGTTCGGTTTGGGAATGATCGGGTTTTTCAGGTAACGAGTCAATAGATATAGATTAAAAATGTTTGTTTTTTAATAAGTTTTATTTTTCATGTTTATGTCAGTATTTTAAAAAGTGGATAATGAATCAAATATGAATATTGATAAATTTTTTTATTTAAATAAAAAAAATAAATCAAATATAAATAAAATTTTATAAATAATAAATCAAAAAAACGAATTAAAAATACTTATTTTTTAACCGATCATGTTTTGTTTTTTTACTTCCTTGCGCGTATTATAATAAATCAAAACCAGATGAAATTCAATGGCATCTCACAACAGCAAACAGGCAATGCTTGCGCGTGGAACCCACACCGTATTTTCCAAGTAACACGATGCATTGTTTTTTTAAAAATAAATTAAGCTTAATTTATTAATTTCTACTTTGTAGTGGTTTTGTTTCTCTCTCCAAAATTACTGAACAAAACCCTAATTTATAAAGAGAGGGGCTTTTTATTTTTTATTTTTACTTGTTCATATATATGTGAAGAATCGATGATCAGGAGAAAGTCTGTGAGAGAGTAGATGCATGTCGGTGGAATACCAGTGGATCTGAATTGGTTCTTGCAACTGATATTGACGGTATTTATAATTGCGTTTGGGTTGCTTTACTTGGTGAAAAATACGGCGTCAAAGTACTTCGAGGTCGACGCCAATTTCGAGAGGAACCATCAAAACGACGCCGCAATGCCAGCGATCCCTATGGACCCTGATTCCTGTGCTGGTTGCGGTCAGCCCGCCAACAAGAAGTGTTCCCGTTGCAAATCCGTTCGTTACTGGTACGGCACTGTCTTTCTTATTTTCACACGTATATTCGATTAATTATCGTTTTTTTTCCCTGTGATTGTGGTGGTTATGGTCGTTACTTTTGGGTATTAACTTTGCTCTTTTGATGATTGCTGCTATAAATTTCCCTTTTTTTTCTTGATTATTATTTACAAGGAATTGCTTTTGGGTTTTTGTTTGTGATTACGATTGGTTTAATGATGTGCATCGGAAGCTGATTGGTAGGGTACTGGTAATGTCTCCTGATATTGTATTGGCTCTTGATTGCTTTTGGAGGATCCTTGATTTATGTGTTTTTGTTTTCGTGATTAATTTCATTCATGGTTGTGATTATAAGCGATTTATGGGGTAATTTGAAATAATTAGCGTTATGTTATATTGAGCATTGATACTAGCTACAGTACTTCCAAGCTCGTACCTTTTCTGAATTTAGGTTATGTAATTTTTTTTGAGTAATCTTTGATGCATGTTCTGGGGTTTTCTTTGGCTTAATTATTTTTATATGCTGCATTGGGAAATTTTCTTTCGCTGAAAACATTATTGAAGTGCAATATCTAAAGCCAAAAAGGCTCCTGATAACAATGTTAATCTATGGTCTTTGACATGCATCTAGATGCTTGCAGTGGAAATTTTAGTTGAATCCTCTTTTTGTACTCATATTCTCTGAGTTAATAAAGAGCCTCTAAAATCGTAATGACACTTTGAGTTTGAAATTTCAGAATTGTTACCCTTTAAAAGATAAGAAATCATGTGTACTGCATTGTTCTTGCTGGAAGATACTTCTTGTAGACAATAAATGAAAGACAAAACCAATTAAACACTATTATCAATTTACCTGCTATTGTTATTTATGTGCTTAGATGGAAGATGAATTATTGTGTCCAGGGTGAATGCTTTACCATTTTTTATACTGAACTTTTCACTGTAATATGTGAGTATATTTTTTGATAAGTCACTGTTATATGTAAGTTAAAAAAGCAAATTCATTTCATTGTTTCTTGACAAGTAAAAAGAAAAAGATGTGTCGGCAATCGACATTTTCTGTGATGCTCTCCACCCTTACCTTTTTTATGGGGAAAAAAAAGTTTAAACTGTGTAAGGAAAGGAAAATATTATCATTGAATGGCAGTTGCATGGACTGGTGCCTCATATCAGTATTTTACTTTAAGTACTAAATATATATGGAATTCCTTTTTGGCATTGCTTAGGAGACTAAAAAGATCTTTTCACTCATTAGAAATAACACATAATTTTTTTCATATACCCAATTAATATCTTACAACGGTCAGAGAGTATGGAGCTACTTTATACTATATTTATGTTGGCTGTTTTGCAATGACAGATAAACTTTGTTAGTTACAGGTCAATCGAATAACGTACTCATGGAAAAACTTGAATGACTTGATTTCCATGTGAGGAAATAATTGTTTTGACCATGTGATAGTCTTGATGCTTTTTTTTTCTTTATCTTTACAGTTTAGTCTGATATAGCTAGCTATATTCTTATATATTTTTGCTGCATTAGTCTTTTTTTTTTTATCATAATTAACATTATGAGTAGTTTAAATGTTGTTTAATTGATAATGGGTGGGTGCATGCTCATGAGTATTCTGTATTTTGGTTCTTTCCTTTGCTCTATGTTCCAGCTCATCAACATGCCAAAGTTCACACTGGAATTCTGGGCATAAGACTAAATGCAAGGATTCTGGCAGAGTGACTTCGACACCAACTGCAAGAAATAACTTTGGGGGTAAAATGTTTTCTGCAGTTGCACTGGTTCCTGAATGTGGAACCTCTAAGATTATAGAAAAGCCAAGAGAAGTAATGTTTTGCTCCTTTATCAAGTGTCATTTGAATATTCTTTAAAGATTATTCTGCAAACTGTTAATAATAATTTATGCTTATTTTTTTAGGTTCTTTTTCCATATGATGAATTTGTTAAACTTTTTAACTGGGACAAGCCAGGATTCCTGCCCTGTGGGCTCTTAAATTGTGGAAACAGGTTTATGTTTACCCTGCTTATGTTTTGTTATGAAATCATCAATTGTACAAGCTAGATTTCTCTCCATTTTCCCCTAACTTTATTTTCTTTTCTGTTCAACCCTTTTCTGTGCAGTTGCTTTGCCAATGTGGTTTTACAATGCCTTGTGTTCACACGGCCACTTGTTGCATACTTGTTGGAGAAGGGCCATAGGAGAGAATGTACATATTTTTATCCCTTCTATTTCAATTTTAGATTCTTGGACGGTTGCTCACCCTTATGATGGTTGTATCTCATTTTACAGGTCGACGTAATGATTGGTGCTTCCTATGTGAATTTCAAACCCACGTTGAAAAAACAAGCCAGAGTACGCTTCCCTTTTCACCAATCAGTATTCTCTCACGGTTACCTAATATCGGTGGTAATCTTGGCTATGGAAGACAGGAGGATGCTCATGAGTTCATGAGGTTAGTACTTCTTGCATTGGATCCAATTGTTGAGAGCATTCCCTGTGTTCTTAAGTGATATTGGTGGGAAGTCCATTTCGATATTATTAAATTTCACGGGATTTTCTGTAGGTTTGCCATTGATACAATGCAGTCAGTTTGCCTTGATGAATTTGGTGGAGAAAAAGCGGTCCCTTCTAGCTCTCAAGAGACCACACTAATTCAACATATATTTGGTGGTCACCTTCAATCTCAGGTTATGCATCATAGTGAACTGAAACAAATATTTTTTTCTTCTTATTTTTCTTGGTTCTTATTTTTCGTCTTATAGGTTCTGTTCCATGCTATTCTGTGGAATGTCTTTCTCCATCACTTTTAAGAAAAAATATATGATTTGGTTCTAAACTAAGCCATTTGGCCGATTTCCTAAAAGAGATGATTAGAGGTGGTCGATCTCATGTTAGTAGCATTAATTTTCGTCTCTCCTATAGTAGTTGAGGATTTTGCTTCACCAGATTTGATATTTTGCTGGCGATTGACTAAGAGTTGAGCCTTGCTTACTTGTGGTACTCATATTGATTGCTTGAAAGGCATGCTATAAAATTTGACATTAGGAATTGAAGTGATGGAGTTAGAGAAGGGCTTTTATGCACAGTGTAGCTTATTATCCAATTGGAAATGTGCATCATTTGCCTAACAATGTTTGGAAAGATCTTATGGTGGCTATATATTTGTTCTTCTTAGCTGGTTTTCACTCTTAATTTTGCCTTGTGGGATGGACATCTTCATGTGCTTTGTTAGATGTCTGAATTATGGTTGCCATTTGGATTTCTTGTAATTTTTTAAAAATATCTCTCTACGGATTTGGAAGTTTCTTGTGCTAAATGTACATTTTAGTCATATCTGAATTATTGCTAGTGTTCTGATGTGCAACATATTTTTTTTCTTTATTTTTTAGGTGACATGTACAATTTGCAAAAATATTTCAAATCAGTATGAAAATATGATGGATCTAACCGTTGAAATTCATGGAGATGCTGCATCATTGGAGGAATGCCTTGATCAGTTTACAGCCAAAGAGTGGCTTCATGGAGAAAATATGTATAAATGTGATAGGTATGGTTACTTTTCTTTCCCTTAAAAGCGCGAGAGTGTGTACATGAAAGTTCATATGTATTTTTCCTTTTTATGTTTGTCAAGGTTTAAGCATAGACTTTCAACTTCCACTTTCATGGGGTTGAGGATCGCTACCTGTTTATTATTCTGTCCCTTTCCATCCCAGCATGATATTTTTCTTTTGTCTGCAGATGCAATGACTATGTGAAGGCGTGCAAGCGTCTTACTATTCGACAGGCTCCTAATATTCTTACAATTGCTTTAAAAAGATTTCAGGTCTCAGCTAAACCCTATGCCTTGTCCTAATTTATGTACATATTGTTTTTCTAAATTTTTCTAATACTCATCTTGTGTTAAACATCAATTTTAAGACATTCCAAAGATTTTCCTTTTCAAAATTGTTTTTTTATAGGTAAAAATGTATTAAAGACGCACCAAGAGGGTGCAACCCATGGACAAAACTATCTACATGATAGAAACTTACGAAGTCGAAAAAATCTTCATTCACAAAAAAAAATTCCTTCAAACCGAAAACTAAGAGTGTTGAACCATCGATCTTTAATCACTTCAATAGTTCTCTATTCACCATCAAAAGCTCTCCTATTTCTCTCAAACAATAGAGAGGGGAATTAAGGAGTAAGCTTTCTTTAACTCCTTAGCAGCACTAATACCACCCCAAGTCATACTTCATCTTCAGTTTTCCTAAAGCTTTTGCATGGCATGGTGTGTGTTTAGCTTAAGATTACTTTCTCTTTATCAGCTAATTGGATTGTTTTGTGAAGTCTTAAACTTCTCCTTAAAAGCTCTTTTCTCATGTTTTCTGAAATTGTTCTTTCTGTTGGAAAATCTTTTCAGAGTGGGAGGTTTGGGAAACTCAACAAAAGAGTTAGTTTTCCTGAGACCTTAGATCTTAACCCTTATATGAGTGAAGAAGGAGACAGTGTAGATGTGTACAAGTTATATGCGGTTGTTGTCCATGTAGATATGCTGAATGCGTCATTTTTCGGTCATTACATCTGCTATACGAAGGATTTTTGTGGAAACTGGTACAGAATTGATGACTCGAAGGTAGAGATCATTTCTCTCTCTCTGTGTGTCTATCTTTAGATCTTTCTAAGTTTTGAGTGGCATGGTACACCGACTCCAATAACTGGTGTATGTATCCCTGCAGCATGCATGCATCTATTAAATATTATAATCTATTAGATTTTTAAGTTTCTTCTAAGCTATTTTGCAACTTTTCTCAGGTCGTCAGTGTTGAATTGGAAGAGGTGCTTTCTCAGGGAGCATATATGCTTCTGTACAGCAGGTGTCTCTCTGTCTCTCTTTTATTTTAACCCCCCTCTTTAAGTATTTTCTTATAAAAATGATATGGAATGTAGATCGGATTTAGTAATGTGCGATATAAGTAGTAGGATCATTGAGGATGAAATCATGACTAGAGATCTCATTAACATTTGTTTTCCTGCGCAATTGCACATGCATATTGGTATGTTAGTTTATGTTAAGGGATTTGTTCTGACATCTGGAGCTGGATGCCTTTGCTTTAATTGTCAAATTTGCATGTCCATATGTGCATGCATGGGAGCAGGTGTACATGTGCGTGGATGAATCTGCTGCTTGTTGTCTTTTGTCCAGCAAAAGAACATAAATAAATTAATCAATCATAAAAGTAATATATGTTCTTTCCTTGGTACTCCATTTTGAAAAATGATGTGATGGAACACGAGTTGAAAAATCTTATGTGCTAGAAGCCAGGGTCCAAGTTCAGACATCACCATGTGTTCTTTTTAGTCCTAATCACATCTGTTGAAAAGGTGGTGGTTCTAACATATCTAGTTTTGCCTGTTCTTACACAGGGTTTGTGCCCGGCCATCATGTCTTAGAACCAATCAATCTTCAAGGAAGGAGAAGCTGAAAGCAGATAAAGTGGCAGTAGAATCTTGCGAAAAAGAGCCAAATGAAAGCTTCTCCAGTATGGGGTCACTTAATCCCGCAAGCAGTTATGGGTCCTTGACATCCAACAGTAGTTCACATTCAGAAGAATCTGGATGCGGAAAACAATCTTATGTTGGAATCAACTCTGAACGTGCAAGAGAACATATTGAGGATGGTCGTGTGGTCAATTTGGAGTCAAATTCATCTGCTTCGATGGGGATTTCCAATGGTGAAAATGAAAGGTCATTTGATTTGAAGGATGTTTCTGGGCATGATGAAGATTTGTCTAATGCGTTAAGCTCTGATGTTGCAAGAAAAGACCTAGAGGGTATAAATATGGTTGATTCCATGCCATCTATATCTCTTTTGGAGGAGGTTCGTAGTTGTGAGAAAGATTCATGTGGTGCAGTTGATTCTGAAATTGTGATAAAAGATTCATGTGGTGCAGTTGATTCTGAAGTTGTGATAAAAGATTCAGTAGATATTGATATGGTTGATTTCAAGTCTTGTTCATCCGTTGCAGAGGATATGGAAGATTGCAGCAGAACTTGTCTTCCAAATGAGACATCCTTAGCCAAAACTCATGGTTTGAAACGCGAATCACCCGTTAACAGTTCAGATGAGAGACACGGAAACGAACCAAAGAGAGCTGAAATAATAATCAATGAAGTTTGTAATAATGAGGGTGCATTGCCTCACTAATTGTTTGGTCGTACTCTTTAAGATGCCATCATCAAAGGATGAGGTGGAGTTGGGAATTTTTTCTCTGAGGTTTCATTATTTGCAGAGATCTCAGGTTCTATTGTACCAATTTTTAGATGAGACTCAAATGACCATTAGAGAAAGAACTCGAGGATATTGTTATGAAGTTTTATATCGTCTCTGCAAATGTTTCAATCAAAATCTGGGGAGGTCATTTAAATTTTAGTATGGAAAGTTAGGTTAAATAGTCGGTTTAAAACTGTCAAAATGATTAGAAGGGTAATGTATTTGTCTAGTACATTGATTTTGAGAGTCTTGAGTTTATTACTATCTACCTTAACTAACATTCTTTTGAAGAAGATTGATTATCAAACTTAATTAATCTTATTAAAAGTAGAATAATTAATATACTTTGATTATATATATAAGGTATATTTGGTTATACATTGATTCAATTAAATGATTATTTATTTTCTTCATAATTTTAATTCAAGAAAATATCTAAAAAAGTAAAAATCAGATTCAAAATTGCATTAAAAAATCAAAATGAACGAACTACTAGTTTTAAATTTTGTATTAATTATAATACAATTATCGTACTAATTATTCTTAAACCATTGAGCAATGGTTAACAAACAAGGTTGATTGCCAAAAGACAATTTTAAATTTTGTATTAATTATATATATAATGCAAAATTTTATGATAACAAATTTAACTAAAGTCCGACAGAGTATTAGATTAACCATCAAATTATCATAGATAATAGTTTTCTTGCCTCTTTGTCAAGCAAGCGTGATTACTAAGAGTCAATTTTTCTCTCTTTTGTTATTCAATTCATAAAACGAGTCAGCTTGAACCAATTTCATCCAAATTAAATACTAACTTAATTAAAATTTCATCAACTACCTAAATAAATCATTTTTTGCTAATCTAATAAATAGTAACTTTATTCAAGTAAACAAAAAATCCAACTTAATGAACATGATGAAAGGAATAATGGAGGGTTGGATAGAGAAAGACTAGTGGAAAGGGGCAAAACCTAATCATGAAGTTAGCCAAATCAAAATTTTCTTTTACTTACTAATTAGTGCAAAATTAAGACCTCCAAGGAGGAAAAAAAATTCTATAGTTGTTCAATGAAATCAAAACAACAATACTTGATATACATGTAGGGTATCCTCTCGAAGTTCTGTCTGTTCTACAACTCCAAATTAATACCCACATTCCAATAGAAGATCAATGAGCGAGGGTGCGAATCGGAGTATATCGACATAATGAAACATGATAGTTATATCATGAGGTACTTTTCCTTTAAACCTTTCATCAATGCAACAATATCTCATGAATCGCATTTCTTTGAATAGAGACTAATCCGAATGGTCAACTCCAATAAAAAAAAGTAATGAATCTGAGACACAAAGTCAAAGGTAAGGAAACTTGATTATAGTCGCCACTTAGATAATTTATGAAACCAAAAATCCTTAACCACTGGTCAAAGAGAGAGATTGGATTCGGGACTTAGGATACACTGTGGAAAGGTCGAAAGAAAGAACACCTCACATGTGTTTAAGCCACAAAATACATAGCCTCTACTTTTGCTTATTAAGGGATAACTTAATCAAGAACCTTTTACTGATATTTTTCAAGTTTTAATTTCACGATCAATCACACAAGCATACAATATCATGATGAATGAGTAATTATATTAAGGCAAGTAAATAAGCAGTTAAAACAAGTATAGAAAAGTGTGCGCAAGATACAAGCATCATGTTATCAACCAATCAAGTAAGCACGCATGAACACATGAATTTTCAACGAGTATAACATGCCAATTTCACTGAACAAATCATCATAGCAAATCATTTTCGAGATTTGTATCATAATTTATTCGATTACAAGCACAATCATACATGTTGGTATTCATCACACCTAAGCATATCATCAGATAATTCTAACATGACAAATAAGGTTCATGCAGTGGCAAGAAGTCACTGGAAAAAGATTATCACGATTTGAGGTCATCTGTAACCTGTGCATATCTTGATATGCACAACATGCTTGCGCAACTCTAGATAAACACAACTTTCATACAACATAGAAACAATATAACGAGTTCATAGTTCACTTGCACGCAAAAATATCAAGTTATTGTAAAAATATCAGAGAAAAATAACGAAGGGATCATGTGCCTTAGTGAAACCCTAGATCAAACATGTAGCAAATTCGGTTAAAGTGCAACTTCTACCTTTATGTAATCATCAATTAAACAATTCACAACAGATTTTAACATACCCCATTCCATAAGATCAATGTTTCATCATTCATCATTTCATGTTCTCGCATCAATCCATCAAACAATCACTTTCATGTTATTTCAAGGAAGATAATCATATAAGTCATGATTTTTTTAAAATAAATACGTCAACACCTACCTTTAGGGAACGCTATTGGATCCATGTAATTGCACGTTCTTAGCCCACGCTTCCCTCTAATTCAGATATGGACTCTTGAATTTTGTTGTTTCCTCTTGAAGCTCTAAAGAAGAAAATATCGATTATGACTGTTGAAGATGACTGTAACAATTTCTTTCTTTAATTATGGCTTAGCACGATGATGTCTGAAAGAATTTTAAGCTCAACCTTTCCTCTCTCTTTCTCTATGATTTTCTATCTTTTTCTCTCCAATTCTTTGTGTTTTTCTCCATTTCTCCTAATATGACGAACTCAAGGGTCCTATTTATAGTGCTTAAGTGATATAGTTAATCCTAGATAGGTCTCTAGGTGTGTGGATAAAAAAGGAATTCTATGGAGCTAATTTGATTACTCTGAGTTGATCCATAAAGCTTAAAAGATGAGATAAGACTGGTGAAAAAATTATTCGCCTTTTTGACCTTATTTGCAACACGCACATATCTAGATATGCGCAGGAAACTTGTGCATATCTTTCCTGCGCATATCTAGATATATGTAGGCTTTAATTCTTTTTAGATTGTGAAAATGTTTTAACCGTGGCTTTTTGAGGTGTGTGCAGACTGTCTATCAACCTATAATTTTGATTTGAGGTCTGTGCTACCGTACACATATCCAGATATGCACAATGGTGCTCTATGCAACTACCTAGATTTCCTTGATCGTGTTCTTCTTTCTACTTTTTGCCCAGATTCATTTTTATTAAGTTTAGGATGTTCTTTTAGCCATAATTATCGAAATTTCTTGTCACAAATCACTTCCAAAGTCGCGATCATCTATATCTTAGTTGTTTTCTGTAAACTGAGATTCTAACCCAAGAGGGGGGATGAATTGAGTTTTTTAAAAACTTTTGCTAATTACTTGCAAGTTAATAAAAACAGTTAAATGCACAAGCATACAAACAAGTAATGTGTTTTAAGTAAAAGAGTTTAAGGAAGAGAAAATGCAAACTCAGTTTATAGTGGTTCGGCAATATCGAATTCCTTCTAATCCTACGTCCACTCTCTTCAAGGAACCTCCTTGAAGTAATCCACTAAAACTTTTAGTCGTACAACTTCATGAGTGTTGTACAAACCTTACAACTAATCTCTTCCTCGCGGAAACTATTCCCTTCCTCATGGAAGCTATTCCCTTCCTCACGGAAGCTTACAAAGAAGTATTTAATCCTAAACACTCTAAGAGTTATTACAACTTTTTTCCCTTTACAATAAATGAGATTTGCTGTAAAGTAAATGGTAGAGAGATAGCAATTAATTCTTTTACAAATGAATAATATCTCTCTTTCAATAATAAGCTTGAAGAATGGCTCAACAATAAATTTTTCAAAGCTTTTGAAAATTAATGAGCAAACTTATGAATTGAATGTGTTCTCTTTTTGTTTTAAATACTCATTGAAGTGGGTTTATATAGTCTTGAATCAATATAGTCATTAGACACTGACTTGGTAGGTTTGGTGCATTAAATGCTCAAGTTTCGCGTCTCAAACGGTCATATTTTCGAATTACCAATCGACTGGGTTAAGTAAAAAAAAAACTTCACTCTTAGGCTATGGGGGAGTACCAGTAAGCACTAGTCGACTGGGAACTCACTATCCCAGTTGCCAGTCGACTGGGTTTTTGACACTAGTCGACTGGGGACCTTATGTTCTATACCCCAATCGACTGGTATATTGAGTTAGTCGACTGGGTTGCCCTTCAACCTAATTTTTTCATGTATTAAAACTATTTTTGACTTGTAAACATTTGTATTAATAGTTTTGTCAAAAAACTTTTTGTAAAATGAGCCATAGGTTAAGCTAAGTATTTGAACATGAGAGATTTACAGTTGTTTTCAATACCTTAATGCCTATTCTATATCTTCTGTCTTATCTTGACGTCTGAAACTGGTTGAGTTCTTGCATCTTATTTCTTTGCTGAAAGCTTTTACTGCTTAAACACTTAAATAAAACAGTTAGTACAATAGAGTAGTGTTTTGTTATTATTAAAATCAAATAAGGATCAACATTTTCATTGAGGTTCAAGAGAAATGATACTTATCAATTAAATGGGTATAAAATGTGGTATCTACAATATATATTAGCAATCAAGAAGAATAAATTAAAAAATATTTAATTGTTTTAACAGCTATTATATTCCATATAAATGCTTATAGCAGAGAAAATCTTTCAATATTGCACTTTCAAAGTATTTTTGTTGTTATTGGAGTTTTGTCACACGTAATAGAAATATTCTCCTTTCGCGCGCGCACATATATTTATATATATTTTTTATGCGTGAACCCATGGAGAAAAGAAATAAAAAAAAATAAGGAAAAGAACAGAGAAAGGAGAAAAGGAAAGAGAGCTGTAGAGAGAGATGAAAAAAAGTAGAAGATCAAAAGAGAAGATGAGCAGTAGCTCAACACCAAGGTGGCACAACATTGACCGAAATTAAGCCTTAGTTATTCAAGGGACTAAATTGAAGTAAAATCTATTCTTAGAAAACTTAAATAGAAGAGATAAAAGAGAGGAGATTAGATTGAACTTTTTGTGATAGTCAGAGACTAATAATGATATTTAGCCATTAATGTATATAGTTTAGTTACCGCCTGAGGGAGATTATAAAACGATTTTCGATTTTAGATAAACAAAATTAAATTCAACACCTCTTAATAAATAACTTTTTAAGAGAATTAAAAACTGAAAAAGAGTTTATTAAAAACTAAAGCAACTACGAAACAGTGGTTGACTCCATTATGTTATATCAAAAAACTGTTTTTAAAACACCTTTAACCATCATAAACCGAAACTCTGGTAACACTCTAGTTTATGCAACAACAGTCAAATCGAAATACATAGCAACAGTGTCTCACGAGTCTTTCACATTTTTTTTTTCTCACAGCACAGAGTCAGCAAGCACCCAACGCTCATACGATGGGGATTGCTTTGTTGCTGTTTCGCATTTTTTACAAACATTTTCTTATATTTTACTATTTTATTTTCATTTCATTTATCTTTCTCTTCCTAGATTGTCAATGCTCCATAACCTACCTTTCACACTCCACATCACCCTACATATCCACTTTTTCGGCCTTTTATACCTCACAGTCACGAGGGCAACGCATACCAAAACCCTTTTCCCTTCCCTTGATCCAAGAACCGAATAATTAAATTGAAAAGGCAAAAAAAAAACCCAATGTTAATACGGTCATTTCTAATCAGGTGATTTGTTTTCTTCGACGATGCGTTTGATTCATTTCAGACGTTTCCTGATTTGAGCATGATATTAACGCCCAATCGGGAGGGTTTCTCTGATTTGCAGGGTTATTGCTTGATTTGTGTGTGATTTTGGGGATCTAAAAGTAGAATCTATTTGATTTGATGATGTGATAGAGGAACTGCTGGTGAAATTGTTTCGTTGGGAGATTAGAGGGTTTTCCTTATTGGCCATGGAGAATCGCAGCGATGTGGAAACAAGCCCACTTTTGAGGTTTCTCTTATTCATTTCTTCATTTGTTTTTCAAGTAGAGAGTCAGTGCCAGTGTACTGTGGATTCTTTTTATTGAAGTACTTTTGTTGCTTTTCTTTTCTTTGTTTTTTTAAATGTACGGATGACAGATGGAAATTTTGCTTTCATTGCATTAGACTGTGAATGATTAAAGTTATACTTGGTGGCCAGTTTTTTTTTATTTTTTTTAATGAAGTTAGTATTATTACAAAATGCTACAGTTAAGTATCTTGTTTGCTGGATGATATATGTCTCATAATAAAGGAATTTTAATTCGTTTTCTATTGATTTGTTCTATTAAGAAACTTGTACATTCTATTTTGAGATATTCAAGCAAACTAGACATCGAGTAGATATTACTACATTTGTGTGCTTTAAATAAATAAAGCTTAGATTTTCTGGGTATATAGTAACTTGATGCTTAATGCTAATGCAGTTTAGTCGCGGCATTATCATATGGGGTTGCTTCAATGGCAATGGTTTTTATCAATAAGGCAATTATTATGCAGTATGCACACTCGATGACTCTTCTTACTCTACAGGTATTGATTTATAGAAGAAACTAGGGCATTGAAATCTTTTAATTGTGGCTCGCTGGTTACTTTTATTGGTATTGGATGTGACTTGCAGTCTTTGATTGTGTTAGCAATTGGCTACTACCTTGCTTATACACTTTGGTCGACAAACTGGATACATGAAAGCCAGAGGAGTAGATATGATGACAGCTAAGAAGCTTCTCCCACTTTCGCTCTTCTACAACGCTAATGTAGCCTTTGCTTTGGCAAGCTTGAAAGGAGTTAATATTCCGATGTATATTGCAATTAAGAGGCTCACACCACTTGCTGTACTGATTGCTGGAATTTTTTTAGGAAAGGGGAAACCGACAACTCAGGTTCATGATCTCTTTTCTTTGAGGATTATGTACATTGAAAACCCCCGTCTCTTTTTCGCATGTGTAATTTGCATTATCTAGTGTGTTATCTATGCTTTATCTCTGAATATTTGTTCTCCGGAATTTGTTTTTTGGTTATTTAATAAGTTTAAGATGACACTCCAAATTAGCTGCTTCTAATTTATGCTCTATATTGCTTGCTCTGTGTAATTGTAAAACTGAATTGTTAGTATGAGTTAACTATCTAAAATAAATACAAGAAGGTTGTTTATATGAAGTAACAGCACACAAAACAACATAGAAGCATGAGCTGTTTTAGTGAAGCATCAGTACTCGTCCACATTAGATTTATGAAATTTTAGCTAATAATACTTATGGAGCCTACTCAAAGGCTTCTCTAGGCTTACAAATGATGTGAAAAATAGTAAGATCTTTTACCCTGCGGTTGTAGATATATTTTCATGTATAGACGTAACTTTGTTGAGATATAATCATATAATGAATATTGATTTTATTTGAGTTTATATCCTGAACTAGATTGTATCTGGCAGTATGATGCTTTGTTTGCATTGCATAAGTTGATTTCTTTACAAATTATTGGGCATCAAAGCAGAAATACCCTTCTCCTTTAGACAGGGCACAGAATGTTGACCCCCTCTGGTGACAGGGAAAATATTTTGAATAGCTATTTTCAATCTTCTTGTTACTCTTGTTTTAATTGCTATATATGATGCTCAGTCCTCTAATAGCTTTTCCAGTAAAATTGGTTCTACTGAGGTCCTCTTATCTTACATTTCATTTCTTTCTTTTGAAGAAGCTTAAATTCCCAACTATCACTTGTTTTTTTTTATAAGTAATTCCCAAATATCACTTGTTTTTTTAATAAGTAATTCCTAACTATCACTTGTTTTTTTTATAAGTAATTCCCAACTATCACTTGTTTTTTTTAAAGTAATTCCCAACTATCACTTGTTTTTTTTTATCTTTGTTTCAATGCATTGCTCGTCTTTAGCCTAAACAACATATTTGATGGAAGAGGTTGGTGTTAAATTAGCAACCAATTGTTCTCAAAGTGCAATGGTTGTATTTTGTGGTTATCTATACAAAGATTAAGCATTTTAGTGTCTAGTTGCCTACTGAGTTTGAATATTGAGAATGCTTCCCATACATGATTTGTCTCTGTCAAATTTCAGGTAGCTCTTTCAGTATTATTGACTGCTGCTGGTTGTGTCATAGCAGCACTTGGGGATTTTTCCTTTGACCTATTTGGATACAGCTTGGCCTTAACTTCTGTTTTTTTCCAGGTTTGGTTCCAAGTGTTTATTTTTCGTTAATTACAAAATCTAGTAGCTTTGGAATTGTATGTTAAGCTTGCTTGCTACTACTGCCTATTTTGCTGCGTGCTTTACTAATGGAAGTGCTCAATTTCAAGTGCAGACAATGTACCTTGTGTTGGTGGAGAAGTCTGGTGCAGAGGATGGGCTTTCTTCAGTCGAGATCATGTTCTATAACAGTTTTCTATCCCTTCCTTTTTTGTCATTTCTCATCTTAATAACAGGAGAGTTTCCAAATTCTTTGTTAATATTGTTTGCAAAGGTCAGAATCTTACCCTTTTTCATTACATTCTTCATTTTTTACTGTGTTGGAAAGCAGTTACATGATGTTGTGATGCTTGAGCAAAGAACATTTGACTGCTTGAAAAGCTTTTGTATGTTTATCATTTTTCCTTGGGTTCTTCATTTCTGAATGCATTGGAAAGCAGTCACATAATGTTGTCATGCTTTAGCAAAATGCTTGACTGCTCAGAAACCTTTCGTGTACCTAAATAGATTTTCCCTTGTAGTTACTGAGTAAAGTAGGACCTCTGGATTAGTTTTCTTGAATGTCTTCTTATATCATTGTTACTACATGCTTTTCTTTTGGGATTGTTGGTTGAATTGGTAGTGCTGTGACTGTTGTCCATTACATTAAGGATTGCATAGAAATGGCTTAGTATCAGAATTGCTTGGGGATCATTGCAGTGGTATGCAGAACCTCTTCGTTTCCTTTATTTGTTTTAATAACTAAATAACCAGGTCTTTGTTTTTATTTTGTTGGAGGAATTTTGACAGATAGGGCTTGACATATGTGCTTAAATCATAAAAATGTATTGGCAAGAATCCGTAGTTCCTTTATTTTTCTTTATTGTAATATTAATTTTTTTAATATAACAAATGTAAATTACGTTTTAAAAATTTAATGTAAATAGAAAAAAAGATTGCTTTTTTTTTTTCTTCTTTTATTCCTTTGGAATTTGACTCAAGTTTTATACTGGTCTTTTGATGAAGTCACCTGCCTCTAAAGGGCGTTACTAGCTAGTAACAATGACACAAACTTTATTTCTCTTAATTTGTTGGTTATAATGATTTTTATCACTGGGCTAAAATAGTGGTACTGAATTAATGGATCTACCCTGTCATGGCATTTATATAGCTTTCCTTTTCTTGTTCCTTCCATCGTTATTGAATTCTGAAATGTAACATCCATGATATTTATAGGATTCCATATTCCTACAGCTATTGTGGCATAGTTATGCTGTAATCAGATTATGTAAGTAACATTTAGAATCAACAGTTTCTAACTTGAAGTTTGTCTTATTTCCAGAGTAGTTCCTTATCCTTTCTGGTTGTTCTTATTATTTCATTGGTGATGGGCATCATCCTCAATTTCACAATGTTTCTATGTACCATTGTCAACTCTGCCTTAACAACCACTATTGTTGGAGTCCTCAAAGGTGTTGGGTCCACGGTATGTATAGACTATCTTTCGGGGTCTGTTTGGTTTAGAAAAATTGAAGAGGAGAACAAAGTAAGGATTTTTAAATCAACAAATCTAACACTAATGTTGGAGGAATTAAATCTTTACTTTGTTTTTCCTCTCTTGTTGGCAATATTTATTAATAGATAAAATATCAATAATTTGATTTTTAGTTTCCCCTTTTCCCGCTCAGACACTTGGTTTTGTCCTACTGGGTGGTGTGCAAGTACATGCTTTGAATGTGACTGGCCTGGTCATCAACACTGCTGGTGGGGTGTGGTATTCATGTGCTAAATATCAGCAGAAAAAGAACAAGGCACCGAAGCTATTATCAGATGTGGAGGTGCATCGTAAATGAATCAATTAGGAGGATTGCAGGTGCTTACTACTTCTGGTTTCTGTTTCAACTTCCAATTATGTCATTGGTTAACTGATAATAAAATGTATTCATCTCATAGTAATCTCTTTAGCTCCTTGAACATCATCATGCTCACATTGAACAATTTCCAGAAACTAAAGGAGTAATATATTGTGTGAAGAGAGAGAGAGATGATTGTTTTTTAAGTAGAAAATTTGTAGGTTATTATCGTCCTAGTGAAATTTAATGTTTTCAAAATGCAGGTCTTTGGAGAACCCATTTGGTCTGGTAGAAACGGTTTATGGTTTATAAAATGTTTTTGAATTAGTTTATGGTAAAAAAAACATTGGAGCTGTAAACTGTTTAATGTTTAGTAAAACAACAATGAAAACAGTTTTATTGGCAAATTCAAATTTTAGCCAATTCATAAACCCTTTTTAGAATTGTTTGGCTTAGTTTCAGTTTTCTGCCTTTTCATAAACTTTTTTTTAAAGTGTTTGGTTTAGTTTCTGTTTAGAGTAAACCAAAACCATTTCATAAACTCTCCCAAACAGGTTTAATCATAGCCTGATATTGTTTCTTCATTTTCTGATGACAAATAAATGAGGAGCTCTTTAGACTCGCAAACATTCTTGTGTTTGTAATGTTCATCTTTCTACTGTGGCAGCTGAACTGAAAGGCGAAGGAGTCGGGCATGGTGTCAGTAGATTGGGACTTGTTGGGGTAGCAGGGATGTACTCGAGAGCAACAGTCGAGACTTCTGAACAATTTTATAATAATTTTTTTTCTCTCCAAGAAATAGGATTATTCAAAAGTCTTAAAAGCCTGTAATTCTCTAGTCTTTTTTATATTTTTATTTAACGTACAATATAAAAGCATGTTTGAGAAACGGTTTTTTATTTTTAATTTTCGAAGATGAAAACTGAAAATAATTTTATAATGTTTTCTTAATAAAATATGTTTGAATAACAGTAACTCGAAAACTATTTTCAAAACAGCAAACGGTGAAATGTTGTTTGGATAATTTTTATTTTTAAATATATTTTATAATTATTTTTAGTTTTAAGTTTAAATTTAAAATCTATATTAATTTTTTTTCATGTTTATTAAATATTTAAAAATTATTAATATTATTTTATTTTTAAAATATTAATATTTTTTATATATCATGAAAGAATAATGAAATAAAGAAATGAACACTGGTTTTAAGGTTATTTTTTAAAAATTATGTTAGAAAACATCAATTTGAAATTTTCATAAAACAGTTTTTGAACTGTTTTAAAAAATTATTTTTAAAAATTATTTATCAAATATGAAAAAAAAATTTAAAAACTGATATTAGTTTTTGAAAATTTCAATCAAACATGCCCTGATCTTCTTCCAGTTGGTGGGCCTTCTGCTTCACATGCACTTGTTTTCCTGTTTCGATGAAACCATGTTCTAAGCAATAAATTCCCTCTCTTTGAGGTCAATCCAAAACATGAATGATTTGATGTTTGGAATACCGATTGTGCCAGCATCTTGTTATGTCGTTGTCTGATTTGAGTAGATATGCATTAATTAAGGATTCCCAAAGTTAAAATGAACGTTATTTTGAATGGGCTACACCGAAAAAAAGATTAAAGCTCCTTAGTACCGCGCTCGAGGTGTAGTAAAACGATATGAAATATTATTGATTTCATATTGAGATGTTTTGAAATCTGAAAATCCAAAATTTTTGTCCAGATTGCAATCTCGTTATAACTTATAATTTATACCAGTGTGTTTGGGAGTTTGATGGGAAAGGAAAGAGAGTAAATTAAAAGGATGGGATGGAAAAGAGATGAGAAGGGATGGTAGGGACCCTATCTTTGTTTTAGCGTTAAAAAAAATAATAAAGGAACGATAGAAAAGATAAATTAACAAGTTTCAGTCACTTAAATTAAAAAGTATAAAAATAAGAGTTTGAAGGAGATGGAAGAGATTAAATTCCTTTCAATTCCCTCCCGTAGTCTTTAAGAAAACTTTTATACAAAGTTATGACACTCAAATCTCCTTTCTTTCCTCTTTTCCTTTCATTAACCTCTTTATGAGTTAGTAGTGCATTAACACAAACAATGTGAAATGGGTAATTGAGATAGCAATTACTTAAAAGGGGGAGGTCCCAAGTATGGATAGGTCCACAATCTACTTTAATTTTCTCCCTAACTTTATCAACATGATTTTTAGCCGACAAATATTATAACAGATAGATCCATTGTGGGCTTTAAACGCAAGTAGGGAATTGCGTATGGCTGGTTGCAATTTTAGATTCCAATTCTCTCTCTATGTGATTCTTTGGTTTCAGACTTTTAACCACTTTTAAATTTTATTTGAAAAGAAATCAAAGGTACAATGTTAGGCTATAATTAGTATTGAGAAAGTGAGATTAAGAAAAAGAGAGAAAAAATAATAATCTTTCTGCAAGGTCTTTAATCTGTAATTTCAGCAAAACAACAAAATTGGGACAAATGCTTTGTCGAGCACATAGATGAGTCAATTTCTTGCCAGTTTGACAAAAGAAAAAGAAAAACTAACATATATTCTTGCAATACTAAAAATTGCATTAATAAATTCAACAAAAAAAATAGGATGCACAGTAGTTTTTGGAGGGTAACCGTACAAAGATAAATACTTTGTCACTATCAAGAGCGACTTATTGAATGCCACTTAAAAGAAAGTTCGTACAAGACGTTATTATTTTCCTTGCATGATTAGAATGCTTCACATTTTAAATGCATAATGTATACTTCGAGTGTAATATCTCATTGGGGTTGGGTAAACGTCTCCTTATGTATAACTTTCACCAAAAACAAAGAAAAGAAAAAGAACACCCTCCTTATATGACGTCGTTTTTTATTTATGTGTCGAGTTAAATGTTAAATGTCAATCTAAATTTAATTCATAATTTAATTTTTTCAATTTTAATTCAATTTAATTTATGACGGGTTACATAAATCTCGATGTTAATCCGACCCATAAAAAACAGGATTGGACTCGAATTGACTTGTGAAATTAAAACTGACTTAAATATGTCAAATATTATAAAAAAAAAATGAAAGCATCAAATTATATTATTAAATTTTAATTTCTATCCAAAAATCATATCCCAAAAACTCCAAATATCCTACATAAATTCAAATAACTAGCAAGTAATGTTTTTACATATTTAAATTCGGATTCACGGGTTATTAGTTGGGCTAGGATTAACCCAAATTTGATTCGTGTTGAAATTATTAAATTCTAATCCAATCCAACTATAGTTTGCCTAAAGTTAAGATTGAGTTCGGGCTGAGTTGGATTAGCTTACCTAATTTGTATTCCTAATTATTATTGTTATTTTGTTATAATTTGGGATGAGAGATTCAAATTAACTGTGATACGCGACTGAATTATGTCAAGTGATTTTTTGCATGGTCTTCAAATAAAGAATTTGTTACTTTTCTCTTATAACATAAAAAAAAAAAAAAAAAAAAAACTATGGATTATATTCAAGCAATTATGAATTTTAACCTTTCCAATTTTTGTTAATTCTTCAATCAAGTGATATTGATTAAAAAAATTTGTTGAATCCAGTGATCAAGTTTGTTTTTTTTTTTTTATTTTAAATTTAGAATTTCATTCAAAAAAAAGTTTTGATTTTCCTTTTAGGGTTTTAATGGAAGGTGGGCAATTTTGCATGATTAAAATGACAAAAAAAAAACCCAATATGTATCTAACTTCTTGAAACATTTATACAACTAATAACTTAATTAATTCTGATATAAATTAACAACAAACAGCTACCACACTAGTTTTAAATGCCAACAATTAAGAAAAAAAGAAAGATATGGTGTATATTTCCCAAAAATAGAAAAGGTGGGTCAGACAAATCATTCAGACAGATAGATCAAAGTTAATGACATTGAGCTAAGTGGTGTCTCCTCTAACATGAAAATAAAATAAAATCCTTACTTATCCAGCTCAGGGTTTCTCAATTCTTATACTGTTGTGGATTTGGTGGGTATCATCACATGCAGGAGAGACAGATCCAGAAAAAAAATTGTGATCGAAGACATAAATTAAAAAATAAATAGTAATTAATTTTAATTAAAAAATCAAAGATATTTTAAAAAGTAAATAAAAAAACGAGGGTTAGACCACAATACCCTTGTCCTGGTATTATTGCATGCAGCACATCCACATCATATTAAAGATGGTAAAAGTATTAACTAATATCGATCGTATTCATCTACCATGCACGAGCAACTTGGCTGAGAAATTAATCCTCCTTTTTCTTTTAGCCATTATGATGGTTGGTTTGCTCAGCTGGGAGATGGCCGGTGACAATGTTTGATGGAAAAGGTAGATCATGGAGGAATATTATTAGACAAAATAGCATAATAACGAAATCAAAACACATGTAACTACATAAATAAATCACATATTTGATTGAGTCATCGTCAGTAATTTGATTAGGATTAGTTTTTTCTTTTTATGCTCTCACAATGGATAGAAAACTGAAATACGTTAAGAGGAGAACTAACTTGTTTATATATATATCAATAGCCCTAAAACAGTTACTGAAAATTTAAATGAGCCATCTCATTCACGGGTTAATATTGGACTAAGGTGTACTGGCTTTTGACTCACAGTAATTAAATTATGATATGTACAAGCTCAAATCACATGATCGCTATTTAAACAACATATGAATTCTCGTGTTTTTCTCGTTAGACCAAATTCGTTTATCAGATTTTACAAAACTAATACCACTATAATTAGTGGTACGTAACCTACATAGGAAAATTTTAACATTTTTTGTTGGCTCAGGTCTAAAACCAATGTTTTAGATCCGTCTAAAACTCCAAAACCACCGATGTAGTTTCGGACGGATCTAAAACATTGGTTTTATACTCAAACTAACCAATTTTTTTTTTCTAGATTATGTGACAATGTAAAGATAAACTAATTAGTATTTTTATATATACTCACCTTGTGTATCTACAAGAGTTTATGGATTTGCTCTCCATAATTTTTTTCTCAATTATTCTTTACATAACTAAACAATTTTAAAAATATGATTTATAAAAAAAATTAAAAATTGAAAAGGAAATTTTAAAATATTAAAACTATGAAGAAAAAAATATTTTTACTACTATTACATCAAATACTAAATAATTATTAGTTTTATTAAAGTTTTACCAAAAACTGTTTTGTAAATTATTAATCAAAATTAGTATTAAGCCAAACGGTACCTAATAAAAAATCATAAACATATAGCTACTTCAAACATCAAGGTTGGTAGACCACCTGAGCACTTAATTATTACCTTTAGCAATACTAGATCACAAAATAGCTAAGTGTGTACATAATTACGGTAATTAACATGATGAAGCTAATCATGGAAGAGCTTAACTGGTCCATAAAAATATTAGAGTCTGTTTTTGAGGGCTCAGTTTGGTGGGAGTTATCAAAAAAATTTATTAATAATTATATAAATTATAATAGTAATTAAATATTTAAATAAATTATTTTTTATTTAATTATTATTATAATTTTTATAATTATTAATAAAAAATTTCAATTTCATGATAAAACTCAACCGATTTCGTAATATCAAAATTCAAAAAATTAATCTTCCAAATGCCTCCCATTGATTGCCTTGCCTCTGGTTTTTTTTTTTTTTCTTTCCTTCCACTAAAAAAGTTTGTTCTAATAATCTATTGTCAGTTGAACCCTTTTTTCTATTTATAATTTGTCAGCTGATTTTTTTTTTTTTTTTACAAAGCCTCCTTGGTGGAAAGGGTCCGGCGAAGTCCCTACCAAAAGAAGAAAGTAACTATAAAAAAGGTGTAATTTAAGTGGCCATTACAGTATAAAAATTTAAGGATAAATTATATTATATTACTTTTAAATTTATTGAAATAATATTAATATATTAAAATTTTTAAAATTCATGATTTATTTTAAAATATCAATTTTTACAATCAGGTAACTCAAAAATAAATTTATCTAAAAATCAAAATTTTAAATGAATATTACTTTTTATGATGATGAAAGTACTTTTAAGTATCCTAAAAGTTACTTTTTAAAAAAATAAAAATATTAAGGATGTAACATTTAATAATGCTTTTTAAAGTTTTTTTTAAAAAAAACTATTGTTGTTTCTTTTAATTCTTAAAAGTAAATTTTAAATAGATTTTTATTCTATTATATGGTATAAAATAAATTTTACTTCGTATATTTATATTTTAAAAATATTATGATATCATTACCTATCACATCTTCCAAATAAATGAAGATCAAAGATGATCATAAAAGAAAATTAAATATTTTAAATAGAAAGTTTTTTTATAAAATTAAACAACCTAATATCTCAAATAAATGAATATCAAAGACCCGTTATAAAAAAAAAATCAAAGACAAAACTTCTCTATTTTAAAAATTAAAATGATACTGCATGTTTTTATTTTTTTTATAGAAAATATGAATTCAAATAACTTAAAAATTTGTGTTATAAATATTTTTTAGATAAAAAAAATTATTAAACTTATTATAATCATATAGATATAACTTAACATTAAAAATATTTTGATTAACTATGTAAATTAATATTTTAAAATAAATTATAAATTTATTAATGTCATTTTAACATAAGAGAGAGGGACTCTAAGGTTAGTTGCGTGAACTTTACGCACCGACTTTCAGTCCATAAAAGTGACGTTTGTCCGATAAGTGAAGTAAAAGAACGGTTAACTTACAAATCCTGGTTGAGAAAACGACAAAATATTGACAAAAATTAAGATATTTCAATCTCTGAACCAATAAAATGAAACATAACAAAAAAAAAATTGGAGGAAAACAGAAGGTTTATTGTCAATCTTCTAAGGGATTTCTTTTAATTTTCTTCACCTTCTGGTTAAAATCAAGTTGTGAGATTTCAGTTTAGGGCTTGTTTTGTCGATCTTTTTCAGCTCGATTCATCATTGATACCGAAAAATTGCAAAAATATATTGCTCTAAACCTCAATTGTTGATTGTATTTGTTGCAGAAAATACAAATTCAAAGAAGAACTTGAGTAAATTGGCTCCAAGGTTAAAAAAAAATCAATGAAGAACTTGAGGCCCAAATCCATGCAAGTATGCAACCCCATCAATACTGATCTGTTCTTCTTTAAATTTACATTAATTATTCGCATTTTTTCTTGGTTCTTATCTTCTTCTGTCATTATTCTCTTCGTGATTTGCGAGGAATAGAAGTAGTCTTTTTGGTATTTAGCAATAATTTTCCTTTTGGTGCAAAGGTGAAAAAAAATACTTTCCTGTTGCAAATTTTCTGTTTCAAAATAGTAAGTGTCGTGTTGTGAGAGTGAAGACAATTCCTTTAACAACGCTTTTTTAACGAACTTGAAAATAATACAATAAATTTAGGACGACATGAGATGAAGAAGGCAAGGTCAGTGCAAATGGAGTTAAAGACAGTTCGATCCCCATGTATATCACTTTCCTAGCATACGTATAAGGGGCAACTTTGGCATTTCCCAAAGGTCCAAATCCCTATTTTTTATTTTATATTATTATTTTCCCCTTTACATATTATAAAATTTAATTATGCGCAGACAACAAAATAGAAAGTACAAAAGAATATTCTTTTCTTATGAAAATTTACTCTCAAAACAAGAAAAAGTATTATAAAAAAACATTTAAATTTTGATCACTTGATATTATTACTGACATTATGCTATTTTTATAGTTGTTATCAATATTTAATATTCTTTTTCCACAGTCCTTTTTAACTCTATTCTATTTTCTTTTTATTGACATTTAGTTTTATATCATTACTTTATTTTATATTTTTCGTTACGATCAGTGATTATGCTTAGCTCTTTGCTTTAGCCCATGTTGTTCTATGCTAACAACCTGGTCAACACCTGAAACCCCTTATCCATCTAGATTTTTCAATTTTAACACTAAAAAAATTATGTGTTTACTGCCTATCTTGTCAACTTTAGTATTCTGCTAAGCTCATATGGTCCATGTTTACTGTTTTAGTAAGTTAAGCTTTTTATTGCATCTTTTAATTAAAATCAGCAGATTTCTATGAGCTAAAAGATACACCAAATGGTAAAAATTGGAGTAGTAGACAAATACCCACATGGTGGTGTTGTTAGGGTCTTACAGGCTACAGCTGCAGATACCTTTCCTCATAATGTTGCTTTCGCATTGTGTGCTTGTTAGTACAAAGAACCTCTCTTCACTCCTTTTTCTTTGCTGCATTTCGTGTTGAATGAAGAGACTTGAGGTGGGTTTTTTTTTTAGTTTTTGACTGGGGGATCTACTCCTTTGTTTTTTGCCCTGAAACGGGTGCTTTTCATTTCTTGATTTTGAGATCTTCCTTTTGAAGATTTATTAGGCACATTAAAGAGTTCTTGAGGTTTTAGTTGTTGGTTTGTGAATAGTTTTGTTCAGTTTCTTGTGTGTGAAATTATACTACCACCATAGAGAAAAAAAATGGCTCCAAGATTGGATTTCTCAGATTGGTGGGCAAAGGACAACAGGAAGGGAACACCAGTGGTAGTGAAAATGGAAAACCCCAATTACTCTGTTGTAGAAATTGATGGCCCGGATGCTGCATTCAGGCCTGTAGAGAAGAACAGAGGCAAGAATGCCAAGCAAGTCACATGGGTCTTGCTCCTCAAAGCTCACCGAGCTGTTGGTTGTGTTGCTTGGTTAGCTACTGTCCTCTGGGCATTACTTGGAGCCATAAAGAAGAGGCTGATCTTTAGGCAAGGAGTGCCAGTGGCTAGTGAGAAGTTAGGCAAAGGGAAGTTGCTGTTTAAGGTCATTAAAGTGTTCTTGGTCACTTCCTTGGCAATTTTGGCTTTTGAAGTGTTTGCTTATTTCAATGGTTGGCATTATTTCAAAAATCCTAGCTTGCACATTCCAAGGACTAGTGAAATACAAGGCTTGCTCCACATGGTTTATGTTGCTTGGTTAACATTTCGGGCGGATTACATTGCACCACTAATTCAAGCTTTGTCTAAATTCTGTGTTGTTCTATTCCTAATTCAGTCTGTAGATCGTATGGTACTTTGCTTAGGTTGCTTGTGGATTAAATACAAGAAGATAAAGCCCAGAATCAATGGGGATCCATTCAAGTCTGACGATGTTGAGGGATCAAGCTATGAGTACCCTATGGTTCTGGTTCAAATACCAATGTGCAATGAGAAGGAGGTAACTCAACTGAACCACATCTCCTCTTCTTCTTCTTTTCTCTCTCTCTCTATTTGTCTAATCTTCTTTTGCTCTGTATATTAGATTATTAGTGTATGCGGCTTCTAGCAAGTGGCAACTCTAGGTTAGGAATGTATCTTTCAAGAAAAATGTTATCTTACAATAAGAGAAAAGTAAAAGAATGTATCTTAGAATAAGAGAAAATTTTCACTAAATATCCATTTTTAATTTATAATTCTACATATTGCTCATGATTGTTTCTTGAAGTTTTAGATTTATGTGCATGATTATAGGAAAAGTATTAGATTGATTCAGCTTTAATATGGTTCAGAGTTCAGATCTGTTAAGAAGTCCTCCATTGTAGATAATACATAGTAAATCAAAAATTGGTTCTGTAGATTTTATTTCTTGATATTCATATGTTTTCTGCACTGACGTCATACAGGTCTACGAGCAGTCTATATCTGCAGTCTGCCAACTTGATTGGCCAAAGGACCGTATACTAATTCAAGTTCTTGATGATTCCAATGACGAGAGCATCCAGTGGTTAATTAAGGCAGAGGTTGCCAAGTGGAGCCAAAGGGGTATCAACATAATTTATAGGCATCGCATGGTCAGAACTGGCTACAAAGCTGGGAATCTTAAGTCTGCGATGAGCTGTGATTATGTGAAGGCCCACGAGTTTGTTGCAATTTTTGATGCAGATTTCCAACCTAATCCAGATTTTCTTAAGCAAACACTGCCGCATTTCAAGGTGAGAAAAAATAGTAAAATACAAAATACTGATTATTTGATTTCCTTGTCAAAATTTAAAATGCTTTCTGGGGATTCATCCTGTGTTTCTCTCTTACCTTGTGTTGTAGGACAATCCGGAATTAGGGTTGGTTCAGGCTAGATGGGAGTTTGTGAACAAGGATGAGAATTTGCTGACTCGTCTCCAGAACATCAATTTGTGTTTTCACTTTGAGGTTGAACAGCAAGTTAATGGTGTATTCCTCAATTTCTTTGGTTTTAATGGAACTGCTGGAGTCTGGAGAATTAAAACCCTTGAGGAATCTGGAGGTTGGCTTGAAAGGACAACTGTAGAGGATATGGACATAGCTGTTCGTGCACATCTTGATGGTTGGAAATTCATATTTCTCAATGATGTGAAGGTAATATGATGTTCTACTAGTTCAATCTCCCTTTTGATATAAATTTGTCACCTCCATATCTTCATTAAGAATTTCATTTTACAAGTATAGGATTTGATTTCATAGATTATTTGGCAAAGTGCATTAATGATTATAAGTAAAAGCCAGACATGTTCGTGGAATCTGCACTTGCTGTAATTCTGGCTTTAGTCTGTTAAATGAGTATGATATTTATGTGATAAGAAAAGTATATCCTGAAAAACCCAACTACATATGCAATTTGTAGGTCCTTTGTGAAGTTCCTGAGTCCTATGAAGCTTACAGGAAGCAACAACATCGCTGGCATTCTGGTCCTATGCAACTTTTCCGCTTGTGTTTTCCAGCAATCATAACTTCCAAGGTGCATTTTGTGCTTAGCTCCACTTTTGGTAATTATAACTTCATAATATTACTAAAGAGCCTTGAATGCTCTAATTTTGCAGCTAGCAATATGGAAGAAAGCAAACTTAATACTACTGTTCTTCCTATTGAGGAAACTTATCCTTCCATTCTACTCCTTCACATTGTTCTGCATAATTCTTCCTTTAACCATGTTTGTCCCAGAGGCTGAGCTTCCTGTGTGGGTCATTTGTTACGTGCCTGTTTTCATGTCATTCCTGAATATTCTTCCAGCCCCAAAATCTTTCCCTTTTATTGTTCCTTACCTCCTATTTGAGAACACCATGTCCGTGACCAAATTCAATGCAATGGTATCTGGATTATTCCAGTTGGGTAGCTCATACGAGTGGGTTGTCACCAAAAAGGCTGGCAGGTCTTCAGAATCGGACTTGCTGGCTGCTGCTGAAAGGGAATCAAAGACAATGAATCAATTGCAGATGTTCAGAGGATCTTCTGAGAGTGAGCTTTCTGAGTTGAACCAATTGAAGGAACAGAAAGAAGCAGCTATGATACCTGTTAAGAAGGTCAACAAGATATACAGGAAAGAGCTTGCTTTGGCATTTCTCCTACTCACAGCTTCCGTCAGGAGCCTGTTATCAGCTCAGGGAGTGCACTTCTACTTCCTGCTCTTCCAAGGGGTAACGTTCCTCCTTGTAGGCCTTGATCTGATCGGAGAGCAGATGAGTTAATCGTGAACAAGGGAACTAGAAAAGGCAACGGAAAGTATGCTTCTTCTAAAGTTCAGGTAATTTGCATCGTTGCAGGAAAAAAAATCATTTTGGCACAGCAGTCAAGGAAGGAGTCTTTTTCCTCGGCGAATAGCGAACGGTTACCACCATCCTATTAAATAAAATGAAATTTTCATTATTCATATTTGGTTGAACTAGCACCTTAAAGGATTTTCTCTAATCATCAATCTTCTCTCCATACATAAAACTTACAGTATTTAATTTTATTTTCACATTGGGTAGTGGTCATTGCAGTCTTCCTTAGGCATTGATTGTTGTTGTCTGTCATAGATAGGATATTTTATTTTTATATATAAGGGCCTTGATTCTTGCTTGGATGTAATTCAAGCCACATAGTATTTGTAAATTCCAAAAGCTTGAGTGAGGTCTAAGGATGAACTTCCTTGTGCTCTCTGGTGTTTTAGATTCCAATTTAATGGTGAAGCATGTAAAACATCTTTCTGTACATTTGAACTTACATATTCTGCTTTATCCAATGTAACAAATAACCTGTGTCACTTTCTCCTTCTCTTTTGCCTATTATTTTACCTTTTTGTTTCTTCTGCAATTTGTTTGTGTTGGTACACGTGGGAGTGTACCTGCACGTGTGTAGTTGAATTATATAGTATGAAAGTGTCGGCAAGCAATAGAGTTAAAAGAAGGTGAGAATTGGAATGATGGGATGGCTTAAGGTTTTTGGTTCATATAGACTTCATCGTTCCAACTGTAGGGCTTACATGACTGGGGCCAAATGATCTTTGGTGGGCATATGCTGATTTTTCTGGTCTTTTCTCTATATTGTGCTACTACTGACTTTTATAATTAGGACAAGCTTACTTCTTTTTTGACAATTCTTCTCTGGTCCACGCCATTAAATTAAGCCAATGAAAAGATGCATCATGAGATCAAAATGACTTCCCTTATTTAGGGATGATAAAAGTTCCCGCCCTCCACTGAAACCCAAACTCCTCAACTCAACTCAATAGGGTCAGGATTGGGGAGATTTTATCCTTACAGGGATGGAAACGATAAAAACTCTTCGACAGATTTCAGGTCGGGGGCGTGAATGACACTCTCCGACTCGTTTAATCCTTGAATCGTTTCCCAATCCCATTATGTTATATGTTTGGTTTATGAACATTTAACATAATCGTTTGCCGGCCCTTACCAAGATTTGAAAACATGGAGTTATTTTTTTCAGTAGATAATGATCTCTTCAACCAATTGTCATTCTGAGCAGAGCTAAGTGATCCATTCTCTAAGTTGTTGATTTACACTCTTTAACCATCAGATAGTTTGACAAACGGCTCGATTTATCTTTTTAAGGGCCCATTTTGAATTCAATATGAGTTCTAAATTTAGCCATTGGTCCATGTGCACCTAAGCAGTAGAGCTGCAGGTCTGATTTTGATGCAGTTTCTACCAAAAGAGAAAAAGGAAATGAAGAAATAAAATTGTGGAAATGAGCTAAAATATTAATATTGAGCCAAACATGTCGCAGTTTGATTGCCATCTTTGGCTCTCAATCGTGATCAACTATATAACACAAGTCCTAATTTCAACAAGAAAAAACTACATAGAACTATAGACTGAAAAATATCATGCAAATTACAAATAGCTACATATTTGACAATGACCACTTTCTCCCACCTACTAACAAAAGCGATCGTACCTAGGTATTAATAGAAACGTTTTGTCACATGAAAGCGTTGAATTTCTGACATCTCCTTTTGGGAATTCTCTTTGGACTAATTGCAGTAATAAATTTGCTTTGTCATATAATACTATGTGAATTGAACTAGTCATCATCTGGTTCTTCAGAGAAGTCTGGTTCTTCAGGCTTTTGTAGCATGGGCATCTCAATGTCTTTGATTTTCTGAGCTCCTCTCCACGTGTTTGCCGTGAACCTTGATGCAAGTATTGTAACACCTAGGCTCTGTTTCACTTGAGAAGAATTTGATGATGCAACACTCTGCTCTTCCTTCTTTTGTTCTGCAGCTTCATTGATCACTTGCTCATCGAAATCAAATGACAAAGATTCTGTCATGCTAAGGTTCTTCGCCATCATCCTCTTCGTGTATCGACGCCAAGCAACCTGAATGAAGCAGGCAGCCCATGTCCTCCAGTGGTAAGAGTAGAAACGAAAGGTGTGTTGCAGCTTCTTACTGTGGAGACGCCTAAACTGATTAGCCACGAATTTGAGATCTTCTGCTCGTAACGCAAAGGCTTCCACTTCAATAAGGGATCTCACGGTTCTTGTGGAGGAAGGCAAGTTGACAGTGGATTTCGGAAGCAGTGCCCATGTGAGTAGCTCCTCCCCGCAAAAATCTCCCGGTCTCAAAGTAATTGAATTGAAGAAACCTGTCTGACCTCCATTTGTAGTTGAGCTCTCAAGCTTCCCTCTGATAATGAAAAGCATCTCCGTAACAGGGTCACCTTCACGAACTATGTAAGTACCATGAGTACTTAAGGAGGATACTAAACGCTCGCAAATGGCATCTAGTAGTTGATCATCCATCTGTGCGAAAAAGGGGACCTGCAATTCAGGAAAAGTAACAGACTAAGCATTTTTTACATTAGAAACTTCCCTCAAAATCATAGCCTCAATCTCATTTTATGATTAATAAATTCAAGGTCCAATAAAGAAGATGGAACGTGTCTTGAAAGATGCCTGTAGCCAAATCTAAAATACTGAACAAGATTGCTGGGAAAAGAACTTACCCGTCGAACAAGGTCCAAGCATAGGTGGCGCTGGATATCTCTACGGAGATCTGTAGGTAAAGCATGTAAGATTGATTCTTCATCAACTCCTCGAGTTGCAAGCCATTTATACTGGACAAATCGTCGAACACGTTCTTGCAAATCACGAGGGAGTTGACGATGTCTCATCCACTCCTCAGTGTCTCGTCGCTTGAGCCTCCATTCTTCAAGTCTCATGGTGATGGATTGCAAGTAGGTCTAAACAAATAGCATATGGAAAAAGATGAGCTAGAGCGTTTAGAAATGTTAACAAAAAAAATGAAGCTAGTTCTTTATTTTTATATTTTCCATCTTTTTTGCTTGGGGGGAGGGGGGACTCAAAGTGACAATACTAACTTTCTTTAACCCTCAACTAACATTTTTTTTTGGGTGGGATGAGCTGTAAATACATTCCTAAACGCAAAAGGTTTTCCACTATACAATAATGAACTGCCCACTCGGCAGGATATATTTCAGTTCTTTGAAAATCGGAATGCATGATGATTAGGTATTTAGGTAATCCATCCGGAGGATGAAAGAATAAGTGAAGTAAAGGTTTTCAGGTATAATGAGTAAAGCAAAAAATACACATTTAAACTGAGTCTGGAAATTAAGGGGAAAAGCTAAAGGCTGATTGGTAGAGAACAAAAATGGGAGGAAGGAAGAGCAAGAGGAAAAAAGAGGGAGATAGATGAAAAAAATAAGAGGATTGATATTTTCCATCATGTGTTTGGTAAAGTTGATGGAAAAGTGAGGAAAGAAGAAAATGACAAAAAAATAGCTTATTTTAGCTTTCATTTCTCAATCCTCCCAATTTGGGAGAATTGTGTTTTGTACGCGTGGAAAGAAAACCTTTCCTCTCACTTTTCTTTCCTATCAAACGATAGAAAAGTGCTTTCCACTCACTTTTCTTTCCTCTCTCTCTTCCACTTTTCCTCTTTAACAATCATAGCCTTTGGGTCTAGTGGGTTCGCTCGAACCCCTAAGGAAAAAACAGCATCAATTGAGTCACAGACATTTATAGAGGTTAACAGCAGTACAAAGTGCATTAGTCTTTCTTATCAGTACCTGCATGTTTCCAATTAAAAGAGCAAACAAAACCAGACCCAAGATGGCAATGAGTATGGCAAACAAGATCTCCCAAATAAATGTGCTTGTAGACAAAGTCTGGCCATAGGAACTGAAAATTCAAAAAGCAGAATAGATACATAAAAAATGAATATAAATTATATAAAGAACTCATCTGAAATTGATGCAGCTTGTATTTCCATCAGCCATTCAAGTAAAACAGGTAAAAATCATTCCGTTCATCAAAAGATGATTTATTCGAACAATTACAGGGAGCTAGAGTGTTTTCTAAGATAGACCTGAGGTTGGGTTATCATCAAGTGAGGATAAATGAGGGGGACGTGTCTAAAACTGCTTTTAGGACACGATATGGCCATTATGAGTTCTTAGTGATGCCTTTTGGATTAACCAATGCTCATGCAGCATTTATGGATCTTATGAATCGGGTGTTTAAACCATTCTTGGACAGATTTGTAATTGTGTTTATTGATGATATTTTGATATACTCCAAGAATGAAGAGGAGCATATGCGACATTTGGAGATAGTGTTGGAGATTCTAAGGAGAGAGAAATTATATGCGAAGTTCTCTAAATGTGAGTTTTGGTTGAGCGAGATATATGAAGGCGAATGTTTGAAGTGCAAATTTTAAATGCTCCCAAATGCATGAATCACAAATAGTATTGCGATGAGTTTACTCTCGAGGTCGATCTCTCAAGGAATTGCAGTGGTTTAAATCCTAAATTACTTTCTTAAAATTACTAAAACAAACTCTAAAATTAAATCCTAAACACTCTAATGAAAAGTTTGGTGAAGATAAAATTAAATAAAAACAATTAAGTAAATTAAACAAAACGAATTATGAAGAGATGAGTATAATCAATGAGAACAATTGGGAGTTTAGCTTGTTATCCAATCATGAATTGGAACATTGCAGAGTGTACACTCAAGTAATAATACAGACAGAAACGATCAAACACTTCACCTCACCTTAATCATAAGTAGTAACTCAAACTGCAAACGGAAAAAATTAGGAGAATACAATCAAATATCATACGTATCATTTAAAATTAGAAAAACCATTGTAGTTTATCATAGCATATCCATGTTTCATACCTCAGATTCTGAAGGCCCCACCATAAACAATAGAAATACTTCTCAAGAAATGCTAAGGATACAACTCCATTTGTCAAAGCAACTGCAAATATGCCATAATTGAAACTGATATTATTTGCAGGATTGCAATTACTAAACACAACAGTACTGTTTTCCCATTTCCTGCGATCATCATTGTTCAATGTTCCACAATCCAAGTAGTAAGGAATGCATTTCAAAGGACTAAATTCCTTTCTGCATTCAGATTTCCAACATGTTGCATGCCGTTCAATTGACAACAAATACCATGATGCCCCTAAGACCTACAAGAACAGAAGCTGAAAATCGTTGGAGTCCACTCCAAAAGACAATAAGGAACACACAAAAGTAAAATGATTGATATTAAGGGATAAGAGATGAAGTTTGAGCAAGGAGTTAACATACATGACTAGCTAACATGTATAGTAGGAGATTATATGCAGCCCCAGCCCAGGCAGTCTTCGTAACCAACCCAGTGGCTTTGATAATCTGAGAACTTAAAGGGAAAATCAGATACAATCGTGGTATATATTGTAGCAGAACAATCAGTACAAGGGTATTGTTGGTATGATCGGAATGGGAGCTTCTGATTTCAGGTATGATGAACCATATCACAATCTGCCCAAAAGAAGAATGGACAAGGGGAAAAAATCTCGCGTTACTTCAGCTTCAGCAAATAACAAACTTAATGGAATGGAATGGAGAAAATAATATGCAAAGTACGGACATATATATAATATAATGCATCACGGTGATTGACTCAAGATTTAAGATTGCATAACAAACCATGAAATGTGAATGAAACCTGTAAACTCAAGTAATTACAGGGAAATATTTGGAAAACGAGGAGAAATTTCAACCCTTTCAACCTCAGATTAGTAGCTTACAACATGCTTCCAAATCTTCCAAGCCTTCCTTTTCTTTCTATAACTCTCAGTGACCAAACAGGGCATTAACATGAATTACAATATTTATTTTCTATTTAACTTGGATGCAGTCACTAATCAAATTTTAGGCAGAAAACTTAAAACAACAATTGACAGTGTTTTGTAACAACTAACAAAGGCCTTTTAGCTCCTAGTAAAGCCTAAACATCTGTTGTTTTACTTATTTCTTTCCCCCTCTTTTGGGTCTAAATAATCAATTATGATCTAGACAAAACATATAACCATTGAATCAATTGTTCATAAATTCAACCGGATAAAACCAATACTTAAAAACAAATTCAACAAAAGTACCTGAGGAAGAGGCAGTGTTGCCATCAGATCTATGAAAAAATCTGATTTTAAGTAACGTCTCGCTATCAACTTGGGATCCTTAACAAGTTCACCTCTCCCAAAAACTCTTGAAGTGGGTGATACATAACCTGTTCGGAACTTGATGAAAATATGCAACAGGTAAAACACATCCGCAAAAGTCCGGAAAAAGGTGACAACAATGCCTAAATTCAAATCGGTTTCCATACAGGACGAACTGTCATTGTTCACCACTGAAGGGAGGTAAAAGAACAATGGATCCACAAAGAGTGCTACTAAGCACCAGAAGAGGAAAACCCTGTTCCACTGCAAGAAAACATAACTCCCAGGATCAAGAATTCTCTCCTTCCATGGCTTACGATTCTCTGGGAATACCTTAAACCTCCCAAATCTTGAGGTTTTGTTAGTTTTATTTCTATCGCTGATAACTCCTTCAGGTTTCAACAAAGGAGCTGATACTTTGTATAGTGGCAATGGCTTCTGTTGGTGTGTAGTAGTGTTATCTTTTTCCCAGGAAAATTCAAGATTCTGCTTTCCATCATTGTAGAACCTATGAATTTGAAAACCCTTAAAATCATATATACCAAAAATTGAAAATGGGAATGGAAAAGAGGGGCTAGAGTAGAGATTCATTACCTGACTAGCTTCTCTTTCTTGAAGGCCATGCTTGTGATTTTGGTCACATCAAATACTACCATAAAAATAAGAGATCCAAGCATTGAATACAGTTCTTCTCAAACAAGAATTCTGTGAATTTCCCATTTTTGACACCTGAGCCCATTGCTTGCACTCTCCTCTAAAACTTAAAAAGAGAGACACAACATAACAATTCAATTACAACAATGTATTTAGAGATTTACACTCCTTTTGGTATGAAATGATGTGTGGAATTTTGGGTATCAAACAGAGACGTAAGGAAAATTTTGGAGAGGGAGAAAAAAAGGTTTTAGGCTTCAACTGGGGATAAACAGAGAGAGAAAGCGTGTAGTTGTCTCATTTGTTTTGACTTTCTATTAAAAGCCCACCCAAAAAACTAACAGTGAAAAATAAGAAACAAAGCTCAGACTACTATTATTTTAATGCTTTGCTCTTGTTTGTTGTTGTAACTTGTAAGAGAGCATTCAATTTCAAGGAGAGAGGGAGAGAGAAAACGTGGACGCCATGACTGTAAATTGAAAAGAAAAGATGGTGAAGAAATGTCTCTGCTTTGCTGAGTGGAAAGAAAGACACAGCAAAAACCAAGGGACGATTTAATTTATTTAATTAATATAAGAAGATTTTTAGGGATACATGATTTTCGTGGTCTGATAACAGAGATATATAGTGCACTTTAAGGAGGCACGATCCGTTCTTGAAACTGTTTTGAGTGCTGCAATTGCAAAGGTCAACGTTTTGTGAAGTGGGGGTTTCTTCTCAGAAATTCTTGTTTGAATGGGTGTAAAACGAGATTAAAATTAATTGACAATTTTAAAATATTTTAATAATAATATCAATACATTCTTAAGTAAGGTTATCAATAAAAAATTTATAATTATTAATTAAATTTATAAAATTAAAATTTACACCTAACACAAATAAAAATCTTTCGGTCTCTCTCAATATTCATAAATGTTTCTCTCCGATTATGGGTTGTCACATCAGCACGCACTCTGTAGCGCCATAACAACAGTCAAACCTCGCTTCAATATCCATTTGTCATTTTTTATTTTTACAAACAAATTTTTCGCAACGTAAAGAACAAACTGACTTTTTGGCCCTTAACAAAAATTTTAGTATATCATAAAGTTGAGCCCGTAAATGAGAAAATAGAAATCATAGTCTAACAAAATTTCTTCATGCGAGGATCAATGAGCTACGACAAATAAAACTAACTTGGATTTATAATCTTGGCTGATACATTTTCTTGCAATCAACAAGACGTTTAGAAGAGAAGAGTTTGAGATAAAATGCGAAAAGTAAGGTATGGGGGGTTTTCCATTTTCGTATAATCCCCCAAAACTCTTTGCTTCTCAAATTTTTAACACCTCATATTAAAGTAACGGGATAGGTTTGCAAATAAGAATGTCATTTTCGTCTCCGTCTCCGTCTCCGTTTACAAAAATATTTTTCGTCTTTTTTCATCGAATGATGTGACCATAGCTAAGTAAATGAACAATAAAACTTTATACCTACTTTAAATGATTTTTTATATAATTAAAAATAAATATCAAATTTATCTAATATATTTATATAAAACTTAAAACCTAATATAATATGGAACGAGGACGAAGTTTTTAAGTGGTTAAAATTACTTTCTTCCCGTTCAAACTGAAGTTTTTAAAAAATTTCATTCCCATAATAATAAAATCTCTTTCATACCTACCTGACGAGTATAAAAATCCAAAAATTCACTCAAAACGAATCCTTTTGCCATCTTAGTGCTTCCATCTTCGTATAATCCTCCAAAACTCTTTGGTTCTCAAATTTTCTAACACCTCAAATAAAATATTAGAGTTTTCATACAAGTAAAGAGTATGTCTACCACCTTTTACTCTACTTTATTACCTCCCGTACAAGAGTAAGTTGTCTACACCCTTTACTTTTAAAACTCCTCCCTAACTTCCCTAAATTCCACTCGAACTGTGTGTTGGCTGAGTAAGAGACTTGCAGGCCGTGAGGTAATTTCATAGAAATCGTGTGTACCAAATAACTCAGGAAAAAGTTGAATTTAATCAACGCCCAATTCTCAGGGATAAAGAAGGTAATTCCCAGAATTTTTTTTATAATTGAGTCGTTTCGAATCTGACTTTGACTGTTCAAACTTACAAAGCTTCTGATACAAAATGTAGTAGTTGAATAACATATGCCAAAGCAAAAATATTTATTATTTGGTGGGAGCTGACAAAGCATCGACAAATAGTTTTGGCGCAAAATCCTATGCAGAAAAAAATACTTGCCGCAACCTTTGTACAAGCACCTAAATGAAAATAGAATAACCTATTCGTGCATGTCACGGAGAAATGAACTGATAGATAATTTGATTTTTATCGGTTAATTACCAAATAGCAAACGTTAGAAGGTTCCCAGAAAGATGCACGAAACGATGATGGCCACTGGTCTATTGAAATAGGCGAATGATAGCCTTAAAATCACCATTATGATAAACCACTAAGCAATACGAGAATCAATATATGACTTAGAAAACACAAAGGCCTCATTTTCAAGTCAAATTTGCTTCAATCTATGTTGCATTCATCAAAACAAAAGACAACCATATTCATATCCTTCAGTTCTAACTATAAATTATGATTGATGACACCAATATTAATCTCTAGTATGTACAATGCAAACTGCGCATCACCACTCAAGAAAATAGAAATGAATGACAGATAACCCAACTAAACAGAATACACCAACGATTTGCAGGTATAACAAGAACACAATCTAAAATCCTTAAAATTAAGTTCTTTTACAAGACAGGTCTTAAGCCTTCACCTTCATGATGTCAAAGAACCATGACACCGGGTTTCCTCTTTGGCAATGACCACAGATGTAGAAATAAAATCATGACATATACCTGCCAAATTATGGTCGGTCAACCCTCACAGCAGAAACCAAAACAGAACCAGGAACTCACTGGTTGTGCAACATATCAGATGAGCAACGGCCCAGAAAAACAAAACATTGATATGGGTAGAAAACGTTCAGATGACAAGGTTTACACAAGGCCGTATAGGACTAGATCTCTCAGATGAGTACTTCTCTTCCGCTAGTCAAGGCCAGTCAAACCACATGTCAACAATCCAAAACACCTGAGACCCTCAGAAGGATGACAACCATCCACTCTCCACAACCACCGCCACCCCATACCCCAAATATAAAAAAAAAAATAGACATTATGAAGAGAAAACACATTAATTTAGCAAAGCACATGTGGAAAATGATAAATATTTCAGCTCTTAATTCCATGTAACTCTCACCTCAAAGAAAGAGTCCACCCTTAGTACTTTAAAAGTTTATCTGCTGCATTTGGATGCCGAGAAGAGGAAAAGGGGAGTTCACAACCTATCAACCAGATACTATTGTAAAATTCTAAATTCCTTCCATTTTCCTTGATATCAGAATGACCAAGCAGACCATTGGATAAAAATATCCTTTAAATGCAGGAAACCTAATTATAAACTCAACTCTCTGCCCCACCCCCAGCAAAAGAAAACAAACAAGATGTATACCAGGCCCTGCGTCCTTCCAAAAGAATCAACATTCTGTTATTACTATTAAGTTCGCAAATCATCAGATTCAAATATTTCAGATTGTATCATTTTAAGTGGAACCCCAAAACCTCAACTTCTGTAGAACAGATTCAAGTACCTGCCAGAAGTGTTTGAAGCAGCTCCTCAGTCCTTTCTAAGTTAAACAAAAGAAATGCCACTAGATTTGAAGGAGGCGCATCACAGCTGATGAGATAATCAAACAGAAGCATCTATAGATGAAGCCGGCAGGGACCGACAATCATGCAAAATTGAAGATCCCATAGCAGGCAGCAAAGAATGAAGCCCAGGGCAGTGTAGAAGCACAAAACCAATGAAGCAGACCCAGAAGACACCTCAACACAAAAAGGAAAAGCATAGATTTTCAGCAGCGTTCTTAAGAACCGTTGACTCAGTAAAATTATAGTAATTAAAATCTTTACCTATATAAATAAAGTACAACTACTTTCATAGCTAAAAGGAAACTAGAATCATCATAGCGACAAGAAAGAAGGAAACTTATCCAAATCCATGACGCTGGGGTGTCGCCCAATTAAAACAGTCTTACTGAAGTTCAAACATACTAAACACAATTAATCATGATATCCTCCCAGAAAAGTAAGAGCGCCAGTTTGCAATCTCAGCTTCTGCTTCGGCGACGATCCCTCAAACCATTTCTGTAGAAATCCAGAACATTTTATCAGTTGGATAAATCAAAAAGAAAAACTCATAGTAGATATCATGATAATATTAAAGGGACAGAGGCATGAACCAATGTCTGAACTTGTGCATGGACACATGTTTGAGAGAGAGAAACAGACAGAGAAGTTGGCAAAGTAGCATGGGCAGTACAGTAGCTCATGTCAGGCTCAACACAGTAGCACAGTGAAAGGTTTTATTTCATATCATTTCAACAAGGAAGCTTTTCCCACAAACTATAATCAAGTTAAAGAAACTTCACCCATTAGCATATGGCAACTCCTCGCGCCCACGGTATGCTGGTGACCTGCTATAGCTGCGACCACGAGGAGATGGACTACGGCGTCTTGGGGATCTTGCTCCACGAGGACTGTAACTCCTACTTCCAACAAGGTGTCACAAAAGAATATTAAAAATCTCGCTAGCCAGTTCATACAACCTAACTCTCTTCTTAGAGGTGGGGTTTAAAACTAAAACAAATATTTTTTATAAGAAAAACTAAAACAAATATAATAAATCAATGGATAAAACTTGCAACAAAAATAGGTTGACATTAAAATTTATATAATCAAAAGGACAGAATAATTCAATGCCATCACCTTCTCCCATAGCTTGGGCTCCTGCGATATCTAGGGCTGCGGCTGCGGCGTCTCCCTGAACCACCACGCAGACGGCATTCACGGGCAAAATGGCCAGGCTCACCACATTCATAGCACTTCAAGTCAGAACCACCTGAACGACCACGACCCCCTCCACGGCCACCACCACCCCCACCTCTGGAATTGTGAGAAGCTTCAACTCTCCAGCCATTCTTGCCTGCCCCAAACATAAAATGTGATTACTTAGAAAGAAACTACAATGATAGTGCCAGTAAAAGATGCTACTTTAAGCAAAAGAAGGCACCAATGTTTAGTAAATTTTTAAAGGTAAGGCAACATCAAGGACAGCTACAACGGCACCCTGAACCCCTTGATTCATGAGCTGAAAACAAACTGACAAGAGGAGGCAACAAGGAACCTGACACAGACCCACTTAACAAAAGTTTACAAGGATTTCTTTTCTGAACTAATATATAGACCACAGAGTATTGGAATGACGAATCTAAAAGACAACATAAAGCAAGAATGCAGATAAAAGAATAAAACAAAAGAAGAGGAAAATAAGCCAAAGAATGTGAGATTCTTTCGTAAATTTGGCATACTACACTGAGAATTAGCTTGATTGACAGATTATAGTTTCAGCATAGTGAGAACAAGAATAAGGTCATAAAGCTCATTTTCCACAGATGATCCTTTCTTGAAGCTCTTCGATCAGATTTTAGTCCACCACAGCACAATTTGTTTCATAGACACTTGGCTATCCATTTACATAATTATCAACAAGTGACATATGCTGAGTTTAACTCCGTATATCTCTCAAGAGGCCAGGATCATGGGCAAATGCACTACACTCACTTGTCCACAACCTGTACCCCAAGAAAATCCTCTTCATATGCCTATCTCGTCATAAACTGCCAAAGCATATTTATTATGAGATTAAAGTCAAGCCTGCTGTGGCTAGACTTCAGAATCCACATTGCAGAAGTAGAAGAAAGATGGCATCTCTTTTTTTACTATGGGCCTCCCAGTCATGAATTGAGAGGCAAAAAGAAAACGCAATTAGCAGGGAGCTGTATTCTAATCTTTAAACCTACCCTAGCAAAGGAACTTTGAACAGATAGCTAGCTTGCAAGAAGTTAGGTCAGGCTGGAAACAATGCATGGGAGAAATGATTAGACCTTCCATACATACCATCTAAATCACGAATTGCATCTCGCGCATCCCTAGGGTCATCAAAGTCAATAAAAGCATACCCAGGCGGTCTTCGAGCAACCCACACACTGAAAATAAAACGTCCAGCAATATTAATCAATGATACATGAAAAGAACATCAATTACATTTCTAGAAAGTTTAATAAACAAGATACCAAACCAAGTTCAATACTTCAAAGCATGCAACCAACTTAAAAGTTGGTGTACCATTTCTTGTAATTTTAGCACAACTGAAGAAGCTAATGTCAATCTCTGGATAATCATAGAAATGGATTCATAATATGGGTGGTAATATCAATACGGTATAGATTTGTATATCATCCAACAGATTTATATTGGAGTTTTTTTTATAAGTAAAATATTATTAATAAGCACCAAGAGGGTGCGGCACAAAGCCAAGGCTAATTACAAGAGAGGGGTCCACAAAATCTAATAAGTCCAAAACATTTACAAAAAAATTAAACCAAAAATGAAAAGTGTTGAATCATCTATCTCTAATAACTTCAAAAGGCCTCCCTATGCCATCAAAATATATTGGAGTTTTACTATCACGGTATTACTTCATAATTGACAACCTTACATTAAAAGAATTCCATCAGTGCCAAACGTTGAAATATTGATGTGGTAAGATTAAAGCCAAAAATAAAAAATTTATCACTACCAAGGCATATATGGAGACAATTCAAAAAAAGGAAATATACACAATCTATTGAGCAATGAAGTACTTGTTGATAACTGAAAGCTTGTGACTAGCATCTACCAATATATATCTACAACATGGAAAACGCAAAATAACAGACAGGAAACATAAGATCAATTCTTACCTTCGAATAACTCCATATACACGAAACTCATCCTCAAGTTCTCGCTCAGTTACTCGTGGATCCAGGTTACCCACATACACACGCGACATTGTTTTAACCTGTCAAATATACTCAATGTAAGCACATATGGTAGCCAACGGAAAAAGGATCCAATATTTCCCGCAACAGCTTACACAATAGTCAAAAATCATAAACTTGGAGCTCCTAACCAGTTAATTTTAGTTCAAACACTAAATAGAGAAATAGAAGGGGAAAACCCTCATGTATTTCATAAGCTACATGTTTTAACAAAAAATCTAGAAGAGAAATAAAAATTTTCAGGTGTTTTAGATAGCTAATTGGGAGATCTACTCCAATCCTGGGGCTATAATAACCCTAAAAGAGCAAATTTTGCCTTGTAAACTGTTGATATTAAAAAAGTACAGTAAAACATAGCAATACACGTAAAGAAACTGTAAACAACTCAGATTTTAAATATAGATTGTAAAATTTAAAAGAAGAAAAATGAAGAAAAACTCGAAAGGATTACATGACGATCACAGAAACATTCAACACAAACAAGATGCACAAAGCAAACTTAGCATACATGTATTTTAATATACATATACATACATGCACAAGTATATACATTAAAATAGAGACTACAGAGATCTGAACCTGACGAGGTAAGACGCAGAGAGAGATACCCTAGCGGCTTTGGCACACTCTTTTTTTTCTCGTCCTTTGTTGAGGGAATTAGGGCTTTGGAATTTTATCTTGGATACTAAAAATATGTAAAACTCAACAGTTTAGAATTCCAAAATTGTCCATGAGCTTTTGATTTTATTACAAGTTTGGTCCACGGTCCAAACAACTGCTTCTCCTTTTTTTATGGGCCTCAGGTCCAATGCAAGCCCATGTGATATTTTTATTTTTCTTTCTTTATTTTTTGCTATGTATCCGTACATTTGTAAGAAGCAGCTTATTCAACAACTTTTCTGCCCCGCTCAAGGTTTCAGGTTTATGCAAATGAGGTCCTGTTTACTTTAGTTATGGCGGTTTATAGCTGTTAAAATAATTTTTGGTAAAATAATTATGAAAATAAATTTTTTTTTAAATGAGTTTTTAATTTTTTTTAAAAAAAATTAAAATGTTTGACTTAATTTATGCTTATAAAAAATAAAAATTATTTTATAAAGTCTATCAAATGAACTTCTATTATCTTCTTTTTTTATTACATGTTTGCAAGTTCTATTCTATTCATTCACACAAAATTTAGGAAAAATAAAATTTAAGATAAACATTGTGATGCGGAAATATATATATACATATATATATATATAACTTATTTATCAAGACGAAAATTCTATATAACCTTGTGATAATTGATAACTTTATTGCAATGTTGTAGGGTATTTGATTATCTTGTGATATTTCTAAATCGTGTAAACGATTTTGAAGTTGGTAAATTGTTGATTTAAAGCGTTAATACTTAGTGGTTTGGTTTAAACAGTGAAATCGAATCTTTGATTCTATTCTTATTTTATAATGGGTTTTGTTAACGGTTGTCTTAAGAACATTTTTCTTTTATAAAGATTCGATAGAAATTAATTTATAAAGACACAAATTACACTACTGTTTTAAAAGCACTTGTTAATAAGTAATAACATATAATAGTCATCTGGCCATTGCATTGATGAATTTGGCGTAATGTAAGCCCGTAAAGAAAGAAACACAAAAGTCCTGTCCTTGGAGGAAAGTTGAGATGTGTTCCCATATCCTTTTGTAAGTTCATACGTATATGTTAGGAAATGGGATGTTAGTGGGATAAATAAAACGGGGGCGTTGATACGTGCACATCTCGAGACAATAGAATTATTTCATGACATGATGTAGGTTTAGATTAACTGAGATTTATTAGGTTTTATCATAAAACAAGTTAAGTATTGATCTTTTAAGAGAGATATAGATGGAGTCCAAGAACAATTTATTTACGGTGGGCTTTAATACTCTAATATGAACTAGTTAGTGTAGGTTATAGTAGATTTTGGGACCTTTGATGGGCGGACCATTGTATTGTTACATAAAATATAAATTAGGTCTCCATTCATATTCTTTATTAGGGTTGGAATCGAGCCGAGCTTTTATCGAGTTATTCGAATTCGAGCTCGAGCTCGAGCTCGGTCAAAACTCGGCTCGAGCCTGAAAATTAGGTTTGAATAGCTTATTAAACCGAGCTCAAATATCTTAAGGTTTGGCTCGAAAGTCTCTCGAACAGTTTGATAAGGTATTATCGAGTTCGAACTCAAAACAATATTTATTTAATATTTTTATTTATTAAAATTATAGTTCTGACTCAAGTTCAAGCTCGAATGGGCAATTCAAAACTCAAGCTCGAATAGGCTCGTTTGTTATCAAGTTCAAACTATCATAAAATTTATCGAGCTCGAGCCTGTTCATTTTAAATCGAGTCAATCTCGAATACTTTAATATTCGGACTCGATTCAGCTCAAGTCCACTCCTATTGTTAACCTTAAAAAACACGTTGGAAAAAAACTAGCCTTATCGAGAGCTTGTGCCCTAAAAGAGTACTAATGAGTGGAAGTACATATTGCTTATTTAATGATTGATTCTTAGACTTGATAAAAAATTATGTTGCATCATGAACGATATTAAGTATATTAATTTGAAATCCTACACAATAAACATGTAATTTTTTGCTTTATAACTCTATTTGGTAAAAATTTGAAAATCGAGTGATAGTTTCATGAAAATCAAGGAACTAAAACGAAATTTTCATTTCGCGATTGTATGACACGTTTTTTATTAATGATATGAAATGTATAAATTTCACTTTAACACTTTCAATAATACTATACAAAATCATATCAAATTTTATCTCTAGAGAACTCTCATATTTTAGAACATAATTCTGGATCACGTTATAAAAAAATGATTGTACTTGAAGTTAAATTCTTGGACATAATTCTGTATTGATTCCTAGCTTGAACTATGATGTTTTCTTACCCCATCACACCAAGAGGCAATAAAACCACCATGAGATAGCAATCATCTTAGCAACAGGGCATTCTTTAAAACCACCATTATTATTTTGATTTTGTTGATTAGCCCAAATAATAACGTTGGACCTGATCCATTTAAAACTTAAGCCCAACTCATTAAATTTGTATTCTTAATTTAATATATATATATATATATATATATATATATATATATATAATAGATGATCCATTCTTAATGAAAAAAAAATCAAATGCTTTTTTAATTTCATTTTGGTAGGGTGGAGAAAAGAAATTTTTTTTTTGATAAAAAATCATTGCTTTAACTTGAAATTAAAATAAAATTATGTAATTTTTATTTGTATAGTTGTGAAAAAAAAAATTATGACCAACCAATTTGGTATCAAACAGTCAAATAGAGCACTAATACAAAATGAGTCCAAATTTGAAAAATCAACCGCCTATCACTAATAGTCATTTAATTTTTATAAGTCTAATTATACAGGCCTTAATATATTTGAGAAGAGAAATTCTTATCTGCCTCCGGCGCAAACCATATTTTTTCATCAGGTGAAAATTTTATTAATAATTGTTAAGTGACTTCACTGGTAACATGTACAGTAGTTATACGAATGTTACCAATGAAATTACCTAATAATTACTAATGAAATTTTTACACAATTCAAAAATTGTGGTTTGCACCGAATGTAAATATGAATTTCTTATTTGGGATAGGGGGGAGGGTAGGCAAAAATATTTGGCTAGACTAGGTCTAAACATTTGGTTTTAGACAAATTCGAAACTTTACTAAGGAATTTTATTAGTAACGTTGGTATAAGTGTGGGATCCAAAAAAAGATGTTACCAGTTAAGTTTTTCAAAATTACTAATAGAGTTTCGAGCTAGTCTAAAACCTTGGTTTTAGACTCGGTCTAGCCAAGAAATCCTCGAGGGTATGGAGCTAATCTATACTTACTATTAATAAAGCCAGAATTCTCATTTGTCATCCACCCCTTCAAAATGTCTCATAAACCTTATTTAAATATATAAATCAAATATTTAAATAACGTTATATATGTAACTCAGTTGACTACAACTCTCTACATCTTTCTCCCATATTTTTCACTCACACTATCCCACTCAGATTTAACTTTTCCACTCTCCTGTCTCTATTATCTTCAATCCATGTTTTTCTCTCTTACTATCTTACTCAGACTTAAATTATCTACTCTCTTATCTCTCTTATCTTCTTACTTATAAGCATGCCAAGTTTACGGCGAGATTGAATATCAAGTTTAAGGTGAGATTGAAAGTCACATCATTAAATGCAGAATATTTAAATTCAAATCTGTCAATGTGACATTTAATCTCACATGAACTTGATCTTTATTTCAATTCTTAAATAAAGATAATCGTGACTTAAGTATACTGATCCTATAAAAAAAAAAAAACAAATCAAGACATGCATACCTTTTGTTGAGATGTTAAAATATATAAATGTAAGATAAAAGAATTCTCTTTTCACACTTTTGCTTGGGGGCCACCATTGTAAACTTATCCTTTGAGAGCCAATTACAAATACAAAGCTAATTAAGCAATTTTCAAAGAGTTTGAGTGGGAAAGAGAGAAAGGAAGAGAGAGAGAGAGGTCGGCATTGCTTAACATAGCGAAGGAATGCCAAGTATCAATATCAAAAGCTAACTAAGAAACTTTCAGAGTTTGGAGGGGGTAGGCCCCCATTGCATTAAATAGCTCTGCCACTCATGGAACAGTATTAATATTGCATTGAGTAGCCGCCATAGGGCAGAACAACGTGAGGTGTGAATTGTAGATCCATCACATTCAGTCACTCTCTTTAATGGGTTCCTATAGTTCGCTTGAGTCCTCCATTGTCAATTGATGTAGACTTGTAATCGATAGCTATGCAAAATGGGATAGAGATCGTCTGCAATTGGACTTTATCCTGTTGATGTTGAATTTAAAAGTCACCTCATCAAAAATTAAAAATAAATTGAACTTCACCTTCTCTGCAGCTGCAGGATCTTAAGAAGTTTGCAAACAAACCCAAAAATGTGCTTTGCAAATTAAAGGTTGTATCGTCCAATGAGAGGTAAAAACAAAGCAACAATGATCTCTAGTTCTGTAAAGGACCGACCTAAAGCTAAAATGTCGTCTTGCTTCTGATGTACTGTATGAATTGCACTTGAAAGTAGTAGTAGGTTTGAGTCACCATCAAAGGGTTGATTCATTTAAAATCAGGGACCGCAGAAAATGCTGGGCTTCCACTAAATTGTGTGCAGTGCATCTCCTTCCCATTTTCAATGAACGCATGTCAATAAATAGTTGGCCGTGTACCTTCTTCATTGATCACCACAGATGGTATTGGTATAACAGGAAAAACCTACTCTACTGGTTTGGTGGGGTTCAGACTTACTAGTCTAGCGGCTATGGTTGAGAAAAAATTCTGTCTGGCCACGTGCTAAAAAGATTTTCTGAACCAAGCCACGCACAAAACTGTAAGATATCAGGGAATATCCTTAATTTCATTCATATGTCCTCGTATATAAATGAAGAATACTTAATAATCCATAAATAAAAAGAGTAGAACATACTTTAAGTCTTTTAACTCCATTTTTAACATTAACGTAGCCAAATTTTTAATCAAACCCAAGGTATAGTCCATTGGTTAAGGATTAGGTGTTTCTTTTTTTTTTTGTTTTCTTTTAGCACACATTAACTCACAATGAAAAAAAAATTTTGTTTAATTTGGATCCATAAAAGATTAATAATATAAGGGTTCATGTCACTTTTAGATGAAAAGAAAATATATTTTTTTCTCTTTTCATACCATCTAATGATGAGATTGACTCTTATGCTATATATTTTTCATAGACCCGAGTTAGGCAAAAACTTTTCCATAATGAGCAAGCTTTTCCCAAGGTACAGAGAATATGATGTATTTTCTTTGGATTGAGAAAAAAAGGGGACCTACTTCTCACTTTATATAGTGATCTAACGTCCCATCCATCAAATGTTCAAATATCTACTAGCATGCGTTAGTTATTTCATATTAAACACATTGAGCACGTTTGGTTTGCTATTTAAGTCAATTTAAAACAAGTTGACTTGAATGAGTTCAAGACAACATCGTCATTAGAGTACTAAGTCTACTGTAAATAGATTTCCTTATTAAGCTCACTTTATATCTGATTTAATAGACTAACACTTAGCTCGTTTTATGACAAAATTTAATAAACCCAAATTAATGTAAGCTCATATCATAGAATAATTCTAAAATCAATTAAATAAAGTATGTGTTGTGTGAACATTATTTGTGAACTTCAATAGTTATCAATGAAGCTTACTTCAAAAAGCTCTTATGGTTGGGACTTAGGAGGTTATGACTTATACCCATTACTTATTTTTTAAGGTAAATTGCATTAGATGTTTTTGAATTATTGTGCTCTAGTATTTAGATTTTTAAACTATGAATTTATCATTAAATATACTCAATCTTTCAATTAGTTGTAACGTTATTATTTTCATCAATATAATACTTATTTTTTTCTACTTTGAAATTGTTGAATACACTAAATAAATGTTGCAATAAACTCAATAAACTATTTAGAGATCATCCATTTTTTTATAGAAATTTTCACTTGCTTGCTATTTGCTTGTGATTTATTAATATTTAATAGTCAAAAATAAGAAAAAAATAATTTCAATATAAAATAATAAAAAAATCTTATATTTTTCTCATGTTAAATGACATTTATCTTTATATATATATATATATTATTATAATCAAATTTTTTGTAGTGTTAAGTTAATAATTTTATTAATAAAAATTACATAAAAATCATATTGTGACTACTTGAAAATTTGAAAATCTTTATGTTAAATTTATACTTTAAAAATCTAGGCGTTAGAATCCAATAATTCAAAAACCTCCTCTACAACTAGCCTTAATTTTTTTTTTTACGCTTATAGTACACTCCGAGATACCATTTAGGTGTTAGAATCCAATAGCGGTCGTGATGTGAAAAAACGTTCATTATATTGCGGTAGAGATACCATTCATTACCGCTAATGACTGCTATTATTCCGAATGTGGCATTCACAATCTTGTTCAAATTGTCATGTTCAGTAATAAGTACGAGAAACATAATGGTGGAGGAAATTAACAAGTTAGATATTTTATTAAATAGCTGTGGTTTCACGAACACGATTTTATAAGAATTATTATTTAATTAAAAAAATTATAAAAAATTAAATATTAATATTATTAATAAATTTTTTAATTTTATGATAATTTTTCGAAACAAAATACGTGGTATCACCCCATGTTAAAAATTCTTTAAAAAAATGAAATACTGTCAGTAACATCCTCAATGATAGTGTACAGCTCCACCTGTTACTGTTGGACCCTGCAAAAGTGATTAAACATTGTAGTGAAGAACAGGTGTAATTGAATACAATACTACTGGTGGTGTGCATATACTTACTGGTGACAATTGATAATTGAGGAAACTAGGCAAGTAATGCTAAAGGGAAAGAGACAAAAAGAAAGGAAAGGAAAGGAAAAAAGTCTTCAACTAAATAATGTGTACTTCCTGCCATACCTTCCTCGAAACATACTTGTTTCTAACAATCTTTGCTTTTAAATAGTAGGGAAGTACAATAGAGCACCTCTTTTTCACTTACCACATTTAGGCACAAACTTATTACTGTCTCTAAATTGGTTTGTATCAAAATTGCTCTTTGACACTTTATTTAATTAGAGATTTTTTTTTAGCATTTAAAAAAACCTCTCTTCTTCAATGAAGAAAAACAATTTGTCGGAACGCCTATGCGTGACAAGGGCACGTGCAGCCTAACATGATCGAGTTAGGCCACTAGCTTCGGGGGGGGGGGGGGGGGGGGGAAGGATGAACGGTGGATTTTAGCTTTTTTGGAGTGATGATATCGGTCGAATGTCATTAGAAGTCGACAAATCAAAGGTGAGTGGAACTTGAAATCTTTGGTGGCACATGCAACAACTTTCTGTAATGGATGACGGTGAAAAGGGTAGATCACCGATTGCTGATTCCAACTATGTAACTTTTCGTTTATATATTCGTTAAAATCGTATATTGTCTCTGGTGGTTTAAAAAAATTAAATGAGTTTTAATAAATTACTTTATTGCATTTGTAGTTATTTTACATTAAAATGATCATCTAAAAGTATTTTAGTCCAAATAAATTTGAGCACAATATTAACTTGTGCTTGAAATATAACAATATCCTTGAAAGTGAAAGTAAATATTCAAGTATGTGTAAGTGCTTACTTTTAGCTAATAATTGATAGAATTCAAGGATGCAAGTGCAAGAATCAATCGTGGCTGCTAACTATCTTGGTTAGTAAAATCTTTTATCATTACACAAGAGATCATGGATCAAAGAGAATAAATGATGACACATAGTTATCTCTCTTTGTGTGGTCTAATTTAAATAACAAAAAAAAGTCTAAGAATCAATAGGATTGCAAACGACAAATTAATGAGCCAAATTTAAACTATGGATGCTTAGCAATTAAGTCTCTAAACTATGAATTTGGTCTCAAAAGTCTTTTAAACTTTTTATTGATTGTAATGTAACACTTTCAAACATTTTTCATCAACGAAATTTTCTGTGTAAGTGCTTACTTTTAGCTAACAATTGATAGAAATGCAAGTGCACAATTCAATCGTGGTTGTTAACTATCTTGGTTAGTAGAATCTTTTATCATTACACAAAAGATCATGGATCAAAGAGGATAAATGATGGCAAAGAGTTATCTCTCTTTGTGTGGTCCAATTTAAATAACAAAAAAAAAAATCTACGAATCAGTAGAGCTGCAAACGAACAAATTAATGAGCCTAATTTAAACTATGGATGCTTAGCATTTAAGTCTCTAAACTATGAATTTGGTCTCAAAAGTCTTTTAAATTTTTTATTGATTGTAACGTAACACTTTCAAACATTTTTCATCAACGAAATTTTCTTAAAAACTTAAAAATACAATAAATTTGAAAATGATTATTTCATACACATGCAAATATAAATGTGATATATCATGAGTAAAAATGTAAGAATTTTTTAGTATTGAAAATATTTTTGTTTACTTTTCTACAACTAAAAATTTGAAAAACCACAAAAAACATGTGAGGAGGAAATTCACAAAAAAAAAATATTGGATGACCTCCAAATAGTCAAGAGAGTTTATTGGAAAAATTATCTCGCTCAAAGTTTTTGATTGAAATTATAAAAACAGGTTCATACGTGTCACTAGGCATATCAGAATCTTTAAACAATACATAATCAACCCTAATTGCATTTAGGTAAAAAAAATATTTTTTCACACCACCAATTGTAATGGTTACCATCAAAAGCATCTAATTTTGACATATTAAGAATGGGAACCGTTGTTAATTAAGTGAGCACTAGGAATCACTTCTCAAGATTAATGAAAAAAAAATAGTAGAGTGCTCAAATAATTAACAAAAAAATTGAACAAGAGTGAAAGCCAAAATTTATCTTCAAGGAAAAATATGAAGGAGATTAAAAAATTGAAGGAGAATATCAAAGCACGGAAATTAATCTGTTGTCATTGATAATCTATTTTGCCTCATTATGGTGCAAATGACTCTGAAAGTTGCTCTCCAAGATACAACAATAGTCCGGTTTGTGTACACTCACAAACAAAACTTCAAGCTCGTAAAGAAATGACTCAAGTGATATGACAATAAGAAGAGTGTTTGCAGAAAAGAAATTGAAAGATCACGAAGGTCCTAATCGTCGATAACGATCTATAAAGGCGACCACAATCACGAGAAGCAAAAGCTCGATCGGGATCTATATATGCGACTTACTCAATTGCTTCAACTGATGCTCGGCCGCTCACTATGCTCCCCATGCTACTCACTCTGCGTTGAGGTGCTTTGCCTCCACTGGCTCTGCTCCTTGCTCAGATGTTGCTTTGAGAGTGCAGAATGCATCTGTTCCTAGTGCCAAGAATGCATCGAACTATAGAGAAAGATGCGCATTTATCCTTCTCCCCCGGCGGGAAAGGGCACAAAACTAAGACGAGATAGAGCTGGGCGATGGCACGGTTCCAGCTTTCCCGGTTTGATCAGGTGGGATAATTTATTTCGTTGCTGACTAACCACTAAAACTAGGCTATTTATAGGAGAATTTCAATCTACCGACTAAATGCCAGCTGATAATTAGCATTTAAATCAACTGTTTATTGCCGTTTGCATTTTATTCGAACCTTAAAAGTGCTGTAATCGTTGGCACTTAATGCACCGATTTTGCAATTTGAAATCAAGCTTTCAGTTGCTTTCCAACATTACAGGTGTCGTAATATTCAATGCAACAACCATTCGAAAGTCTTGTAGTGCAACATTAATGACAATACAATAATGACCAATTAACGCACCAAATTTTGCAAGAAAATGACTTATAACTGAAGGATACTACTGGTGCACGGATGATGAAAATAATAAAAAGTTAACATAAATGAATTAATACATTAAAGACGTGAGAGTTAATGCCTTAAATGACCAAAATCGATTTCATCAATTAGGATTTAATGGAAAGAATAAGACTCACTAATAATACCAATAGATTTAGGCTAGTTTAAATTTCAAGGCATATATATCCCGTCAAATCGGTTGTGTAGGAGTGGTAATTTTGAACACGATACGTGAATTCAACACGATACGATATGAAATAAAACGTATTAGTGTTGAGTATAATCGGATTCGTGTCGTAATCATGTCGATACGAAAAAATTACGTCATGTCGTGTCGTGGGTTGACCCACCAATTCGAAATGACAAAATTAAATTAATGGGTCTGATGAGTTGTGTTGACACAATTATGACCAATTTAAAATTTTTATCTATTACATTAAAAAAAAATTAATGTGTGTATAAAATAAACCATAATTCTTATTTTCACCACATCACAAACACAAAACACTCTCTCACAGACTTACTCAATAGCGACGCATCACGGAGTCTACAGACTCTCTCATCTCTCCCAATATAGATGATAGTTGATAAGATAATGTTTATGTCATTAATTAGATTTTTTTTATGTGTATTTGGATTATGATTGATTAAATGGATGGATGGTTATGTAATATAACTTATATTTGTTTATGTAATAAACATGTCGTGTCTGGTTAATCGTGTCGGATTTTCGTGTCTAATATGTTAGTCGTATCGTATCGGGTTGTCGTGTTGTCATGTCGTGTCGGGTTGTCGTGTCTAACACGACCCGTGTATTAAACAGGTTAAGCATGTCGTGTCGTGTTACCCGTTTATTAAACATGTCGTGTTAGTGTTGGGTTTTTTTGACACGATTAATAATCGTGTCGTGTTCATGTCGACCCATTTAGTATTATACCCAATTTCGACACGATATAAACATGACCCGTCAACCCGAATTGACACCCCTAATTTCGTGGGAGTTACCACGAAATCGAAAAAGTTTATTAGTAATTATGAAGAAATTGAAAAGTAATTATATTAAAAATTAAAAAAATTAAATATTAAAATTACTATTCAATTTTTTCATAAATGCTAATAAATTTTTTCGATTATGTGTTAACTTCCACGAACCTTATTATCACTTTTTATTTAATTGCTTATATCCCCGTCAGTATAATAAATCCACCAATAATCACCCTTTAGAATCTTTGATTAATTACTTGGTTTAAAAGGTTAATTTTATCACCTCTATTGGGATAGAAGTTTTGAGTTGCATACCATCCACATCATGCTCAGTACGTCCTCACTTACTAATTTAGAGCTCAAATGTCTAGTTGCCTAAAATATAAATAATCCAGGACGTTAACGTCACCTCTCTTCTCTCTCTCTCTCTCTCTCTCACCAATAATATAAGTACAGTGAGGTCAAGAGATACGGTCTATTTAATTAAGTTGGAAAGATCACAAAGCTAGTGATCAAAGGTAAAAAAAAAAAAAAGGAAAGGAGAGGAAGCTTGAAAAATGGAGGTCTCTCTTCTCATGAGACTCGTTTCTTCATTGGTCTTTGTAGGATTAATTTGCTATATCATTCATCTCTACAAGACAATCTGGTTAAAGTCTCAAAGGCTGAAGAAAAAGCTTAAAATGCAAGGCATCAAAGGTCCTCCTCCTTCTCTACTATACGGCAACGTACCCGAGATGCAGCGAATCCAGTTGAAGGCAATGAAGACTCGAAATCACACTGAAATCGTAGCACACGACTACACTTCTACTCTCTTCCCTTATTTTGATCACTGGAGAAAAGAATACGGTATGTAAATCAACACCCATGTTTAATTTTTTTTTTCTCTTTCTTCAAGAATTAATATTCATGATCTAATTTTCTTTTCTGTTTCTTTCGCTTTACCCAAACAAGCCGTTTTTTTTTTCTCTTTTCAGTTCTCTTTTTCCATCCTTCTAATTTCTAAAACTAATTATCTTCAACAAAAGTGGCCTTAAAAGGCTTTTCCGAAAGGAAAAAGGTATTCTGATAACTTTAAATGGAATTGACATGAGTTGACAATATCAGTTGCTTAACGTTGTCTTCTTCTCACTATTTTTTTTTTTTTTTTTTTTTGCATTATTAGCCAGAACACTTCGAGCGGTGTTCGCAATTCATTAAAATCGATTAACATAGTTTATATTTGATTCGATAAAAAAAAAATCGATTAATTAAATAAAATATATTTATTTAAAAGTTAATTAATATTTAGTATGAATATAATATATAAAATATAATAAATTAAAAAAATCTTAAATATAACTTAAATATATAATAAATTAAAAAAAATTTATATAAATAATGTCGATTAACCGATATTACCTATCAAAATTAATTCGATCGATTAATGTTAAAATATTTAGATTAATTCAACATGATTAAAAAAATTTGATTGAAAAAAATCGATTAAAATTTTTATTCGACGGAACCCATCCAGTTTGCACCCTTATTGAATTAACATGAAAATGAGGGAATTAAATTGAATCATTCTTGCTTTGAGTAACATATTCTTGTGGTTAATTAGTCTTTAGATTTTCATTCCAAGACTTTTAAAATTAGTTATTTATTGAGCTTAGTGTATGCAGTCTGTTTTATATGTAAGTAGGTATTGTTTTTATTTTATTTTCGGGTGTATTTCTTGATTGGATTTTTTAATTGAAAAAATCCTCAGATTTGGACCATTTTTTGCCTCTTTGTTATTTGACATTTGTTGAGTTTTGACACGGCAATTGGACTGGTCCCATGACTGCCACCATAGGTTATAAAAGTAAGGCAATTTGCATTTGCATGTGATAATTCAAGCTTTCTAGTTGATATATAATTATTTTATACCCTATTATACTTACATAGGGTTGACGATGACTCAAAACTAATAATTGAAATAATTATATATAATACTATCTAGTAATTCATTAGGCCCACAAATATTTGGTTGATTAAAAATTTAAAACATCTTTTAATGATTCAATTTACTATTTTGTAATAAAAAACAATTCAACTACACGGTGATCGGTTTTAATGATTATTTGTTTATGTAATAATTATTAATTATTTAAAAGTCGGTTTCAATATGATTGTCACACTATGGCATGCGCAAAATAAATAATTAAATATTTATTATAACAATTGATAATATTAATAAAATTATTATCACTAATTTTTTATATTAAAATCATAGTACATCATGTATAGGGAAGAATTTAACTCCTTATGGGTAATGTAAAAGGGTGTAGTCCAAAATGAATTCACACGTTGTTGTCATGTTCGAAGGAGGGGAAACCACGTCGCTCACCAGTTGGCTAATTTAGCTTTGTCTCAAAATGAATTGAGCACTATGGTTGAGGATTTTCATTATTCCTCCAATAATTCTGCCTTTCATTTCACTTGATGTATCTCTTTGGCTTTTTCATATTAATGAAAGCTTCACCCAGTGATGGATTGCTTTTTTAAGATTTCAAATGGATTACATACATGTGTTATGGGATTGGATATTCAATCTTGATAAGAATTTTTTAAAAGTGAGTAATAATAAATGCAATTTTAATTAAAAATAATGTTATTATTATCATTATATTGTATTAAATATTTTTTTCTCTAAAAAAAAATTATCTTTGTTTTCTTCGACTAGTAGCTTTGTGAATAGAGAAGTGGCAATTATGTGAGCCTAAAATTGAGGCAGATTTAGCTAGCTCCTAAGCTAGCTGGATCTCATCAAGATGCTTCTAAGAAGACCTCTCCCTCCATTTTTTTTTTTTTTTTATTAGCAATTCTTTTTTTGGAGGGTCTGTTGGACAGTTTTAAGTTTTTAGAGACTGATATGGGTAAATATATCATACCAAATGAAATTCGAACACGTGGAATGTGACATGACACGACACGACAACGGCTTGCAGATCTAAATGACGATTACATGACGTGATAAAATGATGACAACGACGTGACTCGACAGACCTAAAAGCATGTGATGCAGACCTAAAAGCATGGGATGTTGGTCTAATGACATGAGTCGAGACTTTTGGTAGGACTCACTCCAGATTTCCTAGAGATAAGATCTCCAATGCCTATATAAAGGGGCTCAAGCCATCATAAATGCAAGCTCTTAGGATTATAACCACTTTGGCTCTCTCTCTCACTTTAGTATTTCTCTAGCCCATATTCAATTTGACAATAATACTCTTGACCTTCTTTTCGACATCAACAAATTGACGTCATCTATGGGAACGACAAAATTCGTCTGACAATGCTGACAAAAAAGCTACATCCACCTTCTCATCTAAACATGCGGAGTTCTATGTACTTACTTACAGAAGAAGAAAGAATTGAGATAGACATTCTAGGGCACACATATAGCCGTGTAACCTTCATCAGGCTGTAGGGAGCCAACAAAACCTTGAAGCCCATAGTGAGCGAGCCCAGTCTAGCCCAACAAAAATTGGCCTAACAAAGAATTCCTTAGCCTCAATTAGCCAAGTTAAGCATGAGGAGCTTTAACATCGATATGACGCTCTAGCCCAATTAGTAGCGTAAATTATGTCAGACGCAATCCGACCTCAACCTGACCAAGCGCGTCATCAGGAAGCTAACATGATCCTGACCATAGAAGAAAGAGAGAGAACCAAGGTTTCTAGCCGACGTGATCATCGACACAAGTCAATAGGGGAAAAAGTGGTCAAAGCCAAACTCGGCACATAGAAACCCCCGGGCCTAGTACTTATAGACCAGACCCTGACAAGAATGAAGAAAAGTCTGTGTTTGACTCTTGACCTCGAAGAAGACACAGAAAACGGGAACATCTCGAGGTCTCCCAACAGTTGAACCAGATGAACAAGTATATAGACCGCACTCTGAAGACCAGTCGACTGAACATCCTAGACGAGATTAGGCCTTCAGGAAATCCTTTCTCGAAAGAAATCATGGAAATGAGGGTGCCCGAAAACTTCAACATGTAGAACATCGAGCCTTACACTAGAAGATCTGCCTAATTGATCATTTGGAGTCCTTTAAATCTATGATTTTCATCCACGAGCTCTCTGAGGCAGAAATGTGCAGAGCTTTTCCCATGACACTCAGGGAAACGATAAGGACTTGGTTCTCGCTTCTACCATCTGCCTCAATCGAGTCTTTTAAAGATCTGAGTGAGTAGTTCGCAACTCACTTCTTTAGCAGTCAAGTACCAAATAGGACAGTGGAAAGTATCTTCTGCCTTACCCAATAAGTTGATGAACCACTTCAGGACTACATCTCCCGATTCACGGCGGCTATGGTGCAAGTTCTAGACTTGGACCAGAAAGTTTTGTCAACGATCTTCAGGCCTCAAATTTCAACCATTGTCTATCCATAAACCAGATTCACTCAATGCCATCCCTTATAGCCAAGGCAGACAAGTTCATCATAGTCGAGGAAGATTAAGCCATTAGAAGACAAAGAGAAGAAGCTCTAATGGGAAAAAATGAATCCTAATATGCTCCTAAGGGAATTTGGGGGTAGTTGGGCAAGGCAAACACTGAAGTGGTTGATTATCTATTTCAGATTGGTGTTAAGGGGAAACCTCAATCCCGCCTTCAGATTATCTACATAATAGGTCAGAAGAAAATGATCTTCTTCCATGATGGGTGTACAAGCCCTAATATTGTCATTAACACACCCAAGGGTCCAAAGTGGGGGGACAAAATACTTTTCACAAATAGAGAAAAACTTCCAAATATGTTATGTTGACACATCTTCCACATCATTAAGTCTAACAGCACAAAGGGTGTTTCGGGCAGTCCAAATGTCTCCATCATTAACTCTTGCAACCCGAAGAAGCACCTCAAGAAGCCCAAACGTCTCGTCATAATTAAGAATATTTAAGGTTCAAAGAAATCCTCTACAACTCCTCAAAGCCCACTGAAGCCCCAAGTACCGAAGTGCAATTAAAGCCTCCATGGTCACATAATTACACTAGGGCCCATTGAAGCCCCAAGTAACGAAGTGGAATTAAGACCTTTACTGCTACGCATTTCCATTAGGGCCCACTGAAGCTTAAAACAAAGTGGAATTAAGGTCTCAACGACTAGGAAATTCCATTGAGGCCCATTGAAGCTTGAATTAGAGTGGAATTAAGGTCTTAACAATCATGCAATTTCACTAGGTCCCACTGAAGCCCGGGCCGAAGTGGAATTAAAGCCTCAATAGTTTCACAGTTCCACTAAAGTCTGCTGAAGCCCTTGAATCCAACGTGAGAAGAGTGAGGTGCTTTCCCATATAAAGCATGTTCGAGATACCCTATCGAGGTGAAAATATTACCAAACATTCTACTCCCTCAAAACCCCTCTAGGCTTTCAAGGGAGTGGGTGGCATATGATGTGGGTAAAAATATCCTATCCAATGAAATTCGAATACGTTGACCGTGACATGACACAGCGACGACCTACAGACCTAAACGATGGTTACACGACGTGATAAAATGATGACAACGACGTGACTTGGCGGTACTAAAAGCATATGATGCAGACCTAAAGGCATAGGATGTAAGTCTGAAGACATGGGCCAAAACCATTAGTGGAACCCACTCTAGATTTCCTAGAGATAATATCTCCAATGCCTATATAAAGGGGCTTAAGCCTTTGTAAATGCAAGCTCTCAAGACCATAACCACTTTGGCTCTCTCTCTCTCTCTCTCACTTCGGTATTTCTCTAGCCCTTTCTTTCACTTCATCTCGGTACAATTATTGATTAGACCGTCGGAGGGTACTTCCTAAAGAATCAAACTCCAAGTGACTTTTCTTACCGGAGTTCGTGTACCAAATTGGCGTAGACACTGGAACATGCCTAACACCAAATCTTATCTCATTCAATCCAGATCCAATTTGACAATAATACTTTTAACCTTCTTTTCGGCATCAACAGGAAAAGTAATTATTGGATAAAGAGAGTAGTGGTTGATTTTTGTTTATTAAAGTATTAATTTTATTATTATTATTATTGTTATGATGTGAGTGACATTATAGAATTTGAAATTTAAATGCAGGACTAGTGTACACATACTCAACTGGGTTAAAGCATCATTTGTATGTGAACCACCCAGAGCTCGTGAAGGAAATGAATCAGACCAACACTTTGGACTTAGGCAAGCCTTCTTACATAACCAAGAGACTTGAGCCCATGTTGGGCAACGGCATTTTAAGATCCAATGGCTATCACTGGGCTCAACAGAGGAAAATTGTTGCACCTGAGTTCTTCATGGACAAAGTCAAGGTAATTCAAATCTTTCTATTCTACCATTATGGTAGAAAAGGAACGTGGGTACCAATTGAGTCATGGTAACACTTTTTTTTGTTTAGTTTTAAATGAAACTTCCTCACTAAATACTATTAAAGAAGATTTTCTTATGCTGCCTCTGTGGGGTTATTTTTTGGTTTTTGTTTATAAAAATTTAAATTTACCTCATAAAAACAGTTTTCACTACTATTTAATCAAACACTAAACAGTTTATAGTTTTACTCTAGTTTTATCATAAATCGTTTTCAAAATAAAAAAAAATTGGTCTTATGGCTAAGCCAAATGGGACCAGTTTGCAGTGTGAATGACCAAAATCCTCAAAGAAAAAAAACATCATTTAATGTTTGTTTTTTGTAAAACATAAATATTTTTATGTCACATCTATATGAAAAATGCCCATGTGTATCACTTTTTTTATGCTAGATCGTGTTGCATCACATACTTGACCCAAGATCTTTTCTTCTTCCTTTTTTATATAAGAAATGATTCTAATTAACCATTGTACATGTACTGGTAGGGCATGGTGGGGTTAATGGTGGAATCAGCACAGCCTTTGCTAAGAAAATGGGAGGAGTGCATTGAAGTCCAAGGTGAAATGCCAACAGACATTAGGGTTGACGAGGATTTGAGGAGTGCATCAGCAGATGTGATTGCAAGGGCTTGTTTTGGGAGCTCTTATTTCAAAGGCAAACAAATTTTCTCCAAGCTTAGATGTCTCCAAAAAGCCATCACCAAGCAAAGCATCCTTTTTGGTGTTCCTAGTTTTAGGTACACACATACATTCTTCTTAGTTCACTACAGTTCTCACCCGGATCAATTGTCAATGAAAAATGTTTTTTTTCCACTTGCTATATTACCATTTACCAAATAGTGATTTTTTAAAAAGAAAAACAATAATTTATCAATCTAACGTTCACATATATCGCTCAATTATTAATTCATTAACAAAATGTGATAAGCGGTGATCATTTGAATGTTCTTCTAACACTGCTCATTAATTAATATTAAAAAAATTGCAGTGACAGATTATTTCCTAGCAAGAAGGCGAACGAGATCAACAATCTGGAAAGCGAAATAGAATCATTGATTTGGGAGACAGTGAAACAACGCGAACAAGAATGCTTAGAGAACTCTTCACATGAAAAGGACTTGATGCAGCTAATACTAGAGGGGGCTGTCAATGATGATGAAGGCAAAGTTTCTTCCAAGCGATTCATAGTGGATAATTGCAAGAACATTTACTTTGCTGGCCATGAAACAACTGCCGTTGCCGCCTCCTGGTGCTTGATGCTGCTTGCTTTACACCCAGACTGGCAGTCTCGTATTCGCGGAGAGGTTGCTCAGTTTTGCAAGAATAGCATCCCTGATGCAGACTCAATCCCCAACTTGAAAACGGTATAGTTTTAGTACTAATTACTCTCTTCCATTTAAACTCAAGTAGAGTAATGTAATGCGTTCTCTTGTTGGATATAGCACAAAGTTAACAAGGGTGTGTTCAGTTGCCGAAAATTTGCAAGAAAATTTTGCGTTTTGGAAGTATTGTGGATCGTGTCTGTTTGTAAAATTTTAAGCAAAAAATTCAATTAATCAGATAAGTACTTGATTAACACTTATTATTACAGCTTAGTATGGTGATTCAAGAAACATTGCGGCTTTACCCACCAGCAGCATTTGTGTCAAGGGAGGCATTAGCCGATACCCGAATCGGGAACATTGTAGTCCCAAAGGGTGTATGCATATGGACTCTGATTCCAACTCTGCACCGAGATCCTGATGTCTGGGGACCAGATGCCAACGAGTTCAAGCCTGAGAGGTTTACTTATGGTGTCTCTAAAGCTTGCAAACACCCACAAGCTTATGTGCCATTTGGACTTGGTACTCGTCTGTGCTTAGGCAAAAACTTTGCCATGGTTCAACTGAAGGTTCTTCTCTCCCTCATTGTGTCAAAGTTTACTTTCTCTTTATCTCCCAATTATCGATCCTCCCCTGCTTTTAGAATGATTGTTGAACCAGAATATGGTGTACTTATTCGTATAGAAAAGATATGATAGTCCACCTAAACTTAGACTTGCTGGAGTGGATTTCAATATGTATGTTGTTTCAATGTATGAATTCAAGTTAGTATATGTGCTGTTTGATATATGGAGTATTTGCTTCAAAACAATATATTGGCATTGTTTTTTTTTTTTTTTTGGTACATTAACAAAAAGAGCGATCGAACTCAAATCTCCAGTATGATAGATTAGGAAGTAATTGTTAGATTAAAAGACCCAAGTTTATATCGTAAGAAAACAATAAATTCTCTTTTTTTCTCCCATTCCATCAATAATTGAAAGTGCTTGTGATATGTTAATTTCTTATGTCTCGACAATACTTAAGAATTCATCAAACAAAACATATATCGGTGATATAGATAGAAAAGATTCAATAGAATGGTGCATTGCAAATAATTTCTTTTCAGTTTATATCTCAAAATGGGTTTTAAATCCCACGTAGTTATCTTCCCCTTCATGGCTCAAGGCCACTCCATCCCTCTACTTGATCTTTCTATGGCCCTTAGTGGCCGTGGCGTCAAAATCTCGGTCATCACCATCCCATCGAATTCTTCTTTTATAAGTTAAAATATTTCACTCCACACAAACATCCATATTATAGAAATTCCTTTCCCTAATGTGCAAGGCCTCCCAAAAGGATGTGAAAACTTGTCTCAACTTCCCTCACCGGACCATCTCTTTACATTTCTAATGACAACAAAAAATCTTCAAGACCCATTTGAGAAAAGTTTAGAAAATTTGTTAAAAGATCAAGACCTACCAATCTGTGTTATTTCTGATTCAGTTTTAGGGTGGACAAATTCATTATGTCGAGTTTTAAAGTATATTATTTGGACTTGAATATAAGTATTGGACATAGGTATTTGTCGAGTGTCGGACTTTTCTATTTTTTTATATAAATTTTTATTTAATTTGAAATGTCCAAACTTTGACTATCTTAAAGTTTACAAAAGTTTTGCATTTATATTTATTTATCATATTCAAAATGAACTAAACCAAACACATTAATTTCTTATGCCAATTTCCTAATCATATAAAATATGTTTATAAATCAAAATCAAAATGTTAACCCTTTGTTATTAATTATTTATACTACTTTGTTATTAAATTTAAAATACATAATAAATAATTAATTATATTTTTGTTATCTTGTTAGACTAAAATAGTTAATCCATAAAATTTCAAAAGTTGAATTTTGTATACTAATTCAAAACAAATCTTGAGAATTAGTGATCACTAATTAAAACTAACTAAATTATGACTGTTAAAAATAATATTATATAATAAAAATTAGCACAATTTTAAATTAATAAATTAAATATTTTTATAATAAAAAATATTATATAATTTAGATTTATCATTTAATTATTAATGCGGCTCCACCACTTAAACCTTTTCGATCGGATCAATGTTATATCCCTATCTGATAACGATGATCAAGACAACGCATACAAGGTAATCGTACGAACCCACTAGGCCCACCACAAATTATAAACGATGGGACATGGGCTGGACCTGTGACATGACCAACATAATTTAGTGGTTAAAGTAAAGCCCCAGTTACTACTAGACTAATAATAAGTAAAATTGTTTGATGACATGTCTATAATTCAAGCTTATAATTATTATTTCACATGCTTATCCATAAAAAGTACATTTCAAATGCATTTCGTGAAAGTTTATTTTTTTATAAAATTATTTAGTTTATTGGAGAAAATATTTACTTTCACTTCAAACCTTTAGTAAAAAATAGAAAAAAAAATATAACCTTTATCATCACAAATATTTATAAAATTGTTTGGTGGCATGTTATAGAAAACATTAATTCAATTATAAACTGTTTTATGTTTGACAATTTACGATTTGGTTTATTTTGCGTTGGATGAGTTAATTATCAGTTGTAAAAGTGTGTGAACGTTGAAATTATCAACAATGGTATATTTATATAAGATGACAAATTTTGATGCATAAATTATATTGTTTTCATTATTTTGGTTTGGTAATTGTGTCTAAAACAAATAATGATTTAATATAATATAAATATTTATTGATAATAATGAAAATTAAAAAATAATACTAATAATATCATAAAAATAATTTAATATAATACGAGTTAGTGCAGAGTTATGTTAGTGATAGATAGTAAATGGCGGCAAAACAAAAAGCTATGATTTTTTTTTTTTTTTTAAGTAAGCCACCTATTATGGTGGGGTTAGGTCAGAGATTGATCTAAGAATGTTGATGTGAGAGCAAAATTATTTATAATTTGAAAAAAAATATAATGAAAATTTTCACCCCATGCCCTCCATTTAAACATTTTTCACCCCTTTCCCTTTCAAGCTCCTAAATAATAAAGAATCAAAGGGAGATAAAATAGAGAAAAACACTTACTTTGAATAAAATTTATTATTATTATTTTTTTTTAACTTGAGATTTGAATGAACTTTTAGCTTTTTTTAACTTTGAAAATATTTTATGTACCCGGTTTATTATAAATTGATTTTTTTATTATTTTTTGTGATTTTATAAACCACGTTGCTTAAAAATATTTTGAGTTAATTTCTGTATATAATAAACAGAAACCAAAAAGTACAAATATGATTAAGAGTTGAACTTTTTTTTAATATGCAAGTTATTCACTTTTTAAGGGTCAAATATTTTATTTTATTTTTTATTTTAAATTGATCCAATATTATTTAATTGGGTGAGAACAATTCTAAATATATATTTTTAAAACATTATAAAAGAATAATTTTTTTTAAAAAAAAGAAACTAAGTGGGGGCAATTACTCATTCATCACACTATATATTCGTCGTGTCTAAGAGTAAGTGATATGTAGTGCGTCGGAAAGAAAAATGTGTAGTACTTTTTTATCTCTTTGTTTTTTTAACATTGGTATTCAAAAGTAAAAGAAAAGATATTATAACATTGAAATTCAATAATTACCTAACGTACTAAATTTTGTATTTTCTTTTGCTACTTTGGTACAATTAAAAAATGATATTTCATTTATTTTTTATTTTGAAACTTTAAAATAATAAATAATATCACGTTTTAAAAAATAGGTGGGGATGTTTCTCTTTAATCTTATATTTTTAATTTGAGTATTGATCTCATGGATCTGAGTTCGTAATATCTATCATCTACTCTCGAAAATTTTTATTAATAATTTTAAAAAAATTGAAAGATAGTTTCGGCATTAAACTTTTTTATGTAATTATTACTTCGTTAATGGACTTCCAACAGAAGCCTCTTCAAATCCTAACTACCCCGGATCCGTGTCAGTGAGAACAATACTCTTCCTATTTTAAAGGTTAATTATAATATAAAAAAATTAAAACCTTAAAATAGTACATACTTCAATTTTTGTTTTAAAGGTTGAGGGCGTTCCGCCCATGTCGGGATATACATCACATTACATTTTGAGCCTAACGTTAGTCAGAGAATCCTAGACTATTACTGAGATGAACATTTTCTTTCCTCTTATTTTTGGATCAAGAAATTCTATTGTTCTTCTATGAACTGTAAGTGTTCTCTCTCTTTTTTTATTTTCCTTTTTTGAAAAAGGGCCGTTCATTGAGATCCAATTAAAGAATGAATCTGTAGAGAATTAACGCTTGATGGTACATTGAATTGCAAATAACCCAGAAATCGTTAGGATAAATTTCCATGTGTATGGTTTCATAATTGTTTTGATTACATTTAGGCAATGCCAATCGCTGTATGATACTTCCATGCATATAGTTTTAAGATCAAACTTATATCGATCTTTTGTGCCTTCTTTTAATCATCTCTTTCTTGATAATGATAGAAGCCCTGATTCACCATTGACAGTTGCTTCTTAATTAGTCTAGCATGTTTTCTTTCTTTTTTTTTTATTTTAATTATCGCATTCTGTTTGGAACATGGATTAAAAAGAGGATAGGATGAAACCGTTTTTATTAATTAATGAAATAAGATCAATTTTTATGCTTACTGTTTTTTTACCAAATGCGATTAAATTAAATCTGACAATCATTCACTTTACATTGATTGACCTTGTACCAGATAGCAGATACTCTTTCTTAATTAATGCTATCTCATCATTTTAATCTTATTTTGTGTTCTCCAATACTAACTTATTTGATTTAGTGACAACAAATTGAGAAAACAAGAATAAAAGAAAAGATGTCTGGTGAACCTGCTCCATATTCCCCCAAGAGGATCCTTATAACTGGTGCAGCTGGTTTCATTGCCTCTCATGTGACCAACAGATTGATCAAGAACTACCCTGACTACAAAATTGTAGCTCTTGACAAGCTAGATTACTGCTCCAACCTCAAGAACATCCTCCCATGTCGCTTCTCCCCAAACTTCAAATTTATCAAGGTTGATATTGCTAGTGCTGATTTTATTAATTACTTATTGGTAGCCGAAGATATCGATACCATAATGCACTTTGCTGCACAAACCCATGTGGATAATTCCTTTGGAAACTCTTTTGAATTCACCAACAATAATATTTATGGCACTCATGTTCTCCTTGAAGCCTGCAAGGTCACTCAAAGGATCAAGAGGTTCATTCATGTTAGTACAGATGAAGTTTATGGTGAAACTGATATGGAGACTGACATTGGAAATCCGGAGGCTTCTCAGCTTTTACCCACTAATCCTTACTCTGCTACAAAAGCAGGGGCTGAGATGTTAGTCATGGCTTATCATAGATCTTATGGCCTCAAAACAATCACTACTCGTGGCAATAATGTTTATGGCCCCAATCAATACCCAGAGAAGCTAATCCCCAAATTCATTTTGCTGGCTATGAAAGGGGAGAAGTTACCAATCCATGGAAATGGATCAAATGTGAGAAGCTATCTATACTCTGAGGATGTTGCAGAAGCATTTGATGTGATACTGCATAAAGGGATGATCGGACATGTTTACAATATTGGAACCAAGAAGGAGAGGAGTGTCCTTGATGTGGCTGAGGACATTTGCAAGCTGTTTGGATTGAATCCTCAAGAAGCTATAGAATTTGTTCATGATAGACCTTTTAATGACCACAGATACTTCTTGGATGATCAAAAGCTGAAAAAGCTTGGGTGGAAGGAAAAGACTCCTTGGGAGGAAGGGCTGAAAATGACAATGGAATGGTACACTAACAACCCTCATTGGTGGGGTGATGTATCTGCTGCTCTTCGTCCGCACCCAAGTATTTCAGCGCTCGCTAACTTTGATGATCATCATGATTACTTATCCTATGGCTTCACAAGCGACCCAACGGGTAGTGAGATCAATGGTAGTTCAGGACTGAAATTCTTGATATATGGGAGGACTGGGTGGATTGGGGGATTGTTGGGGAACCTTTGCAAGGAAAGGGAGATAGTTTTCGAGTATGGGAGAGGAAGATTGGAAGATAGGAGGTCAGTCATTGAGGATATAAGGCGAGTACGGCCTACCCATGTGTTCAATGCAGCTGGGGTTACCGGGAGACCTAATGTCGATTGGTGTGAATCACACAAGGTCGAAACTATTAGGACTAATGTAGCCGGTACACTAACTTTAGCTGATGTTTGCAAAGATCATAATCTCTTGGTGATCAATTTCGCAACTGGCTGCATATTCGAGTATGATAAAGATCATCCTCAAGGATCAGGTATTGGATTCAAGGAGGAAGATAAGCCAAACTTCACAGGTTCCTTCTACTCAAAGACCAAAGCCATGGTAATATACTATACTTTGAAACTACATTTTCTTATGCAATATTATTACTATCCTTTTCATGTTTCAAAACATTCATATGGATTATATGGTAATATGCAGGTTGAGGAGCTTCTAAGAGATTATGAAAATGTCTGCACTCTCAGAGTGCGAATGCCAATTTCATCAGATCTTAGCAACCTGAGGAACTTCATCACTAAGATCACGCGTTACAACAAAGTGGTGAACATACCAAATAGCATGACAGTGCTAGATGAGCTCCTACCGATTTCGATTGAGATGGCAAAGAGGAATTGCAGGGGAATTTGGAACTTCACCAATCCAGGAGTTGTAAGCCACAATGAGATCTTAAAGATGTACAGAGATTACATAGACCCTAAATTCAAATGGGCAAATTTTGATTTGGAAGAACAAGCCAAGGTGATAGTAGCACCAAGGAGTAACAATGAGTTGGATACAACAAAGCTAAAGAAAGAGTTTCCTGAATTGTTGTCAATTAAAGATTCAATCATGAAGTATGTCTTTCAGCGCAACAAGAAGACTTAAAAGAGTGAGTACTCATGGTTGCAGCAATTAGGGAGAGAATTTTTGCTACACTTCAAAAATTGAAGGGTAAGACATTTATTACTGTTAGAATTATTCTGGTTGTTATTCTTTTTTCCCATCTTCAAGAGTTTATACATTTACTTTCTTTATTCTTTTTGGCCATTCATTTACTTAACTAACTTGTTATACGTTTTTACATCTTGTATCTATTATTTTCTCTGTGATTCCTCTGATTTGTGAAGCTGCAGTTTTCTGAACTTAGTTTTCCTGCCATTTCATATACTCCATAAAACTGTAAATGGCATGCATCAGGCATTTTGGTAACTCTTTGAAACATTACCTCTTTTTGCATTTATCTTTGTCAGGTTTGGTATAATTTGGATTTACACTAATTTGTTACTATAAGAACTTGGAGGTGTAAAACCCTTCTATTCAAATTGGTACGTGGTGTTTTCTCAGGATGCCAAAGTAATAGACACCAAAGATGCACTGAGAGGTGCAAAAATTGCCTATAGTTGCTTTGCATGTTCGTAACAGCTCAAATTAAAACCATGAGCTCCTACCTGAGGGCCTGCATGGCTTAATGCTGTCAACACTACTAAAAAAAACTGACAACCATAGTTGCCAAGAGAGCAAGAGAATCTAATTGAAGTCACTAAAAAATATGTTTGGAACAAATGAATTTCACAAATTTTATAGAATTCATTTACTATTCCATATAATCATCATAAGACAATAGCTCAAAAAAGTTTATGACTAGGTTAGCAGAGCCAGAATCAATCATGGGTAACATCATCTTGTCTGGTAGGAGTGAATAGAAGCCGTTCTGCAATTACGCCTCACCTATCCGAGTGACAAATGTTTCTTGCCAATGAGCAACGGAAAAACTTGTCATTTCATCTGCCCAAAACATAAACTCCCTCTCCTATGCCATTAAAATACCCTTTTCTACATTTGATTTCACTCAATGGAATACCAGATTGTCTAAGAACATCCAAAAATCTAAATAAATTGGAATAATTATAACAAGAATTTGGCATCGTTTTACGCCCAAAATTCTCACGAGTAGCTTCACTCGGTGCATAGATAATTGTAGTACCCATGAAGCTGTCCTCAACATGAATCGGACCAATAGAAGAAAGCATGTTGGCAACAAAATTTGGGTATTGTAGACAAGCAGTAGCAGGGGCTTTCTTATATACTCCATACGAACTATTAACTTAAAAAGATATTATTCTTTGTCTTTTATTTACTTTCTTATTTTCTATTTTTCATGCTTCAAGGCATGAGTTATTGTATTAAGAAAAAATTTGATAAACACGAAAAAAAAAATTCATTATAAAAGTTTAAAAAAACCTGTGGCCAATGATTTATATTATCTTATTTTTGAATTCAAATAGAGGTTAAGTTTATGATGAGATTGAATAATATTTTATTACAAATCAATTTAAACCATTAAACACGTATTATTAATAAAGAGAACGTGAAAAAAAAATTAAAGATCAGATTTAGGTTCTTGATGATGTGGCATTGTAGATCCGATAAGGCATGTTCCATTGACTGAAGCTGGATTTGTAACAAATAATATGTGACATGTAATTTGGTCATAAAATCCTTTTTATTTAAGGTGGAGCTATTAAGTATCTTCTCTTAGGGTGCAACACGAAATGGTGCTATGTTTGGACTATGAGACAAAATGTTCTTATCTTTTATTAGAGAGAGAAAATTTATTAAAAAAAGACTTTGGTTAACATAATTTTATACATTTCATTTTTCAGAGTTCCTTTGCAAATCTTACAAATTTCAAAAAAATATGTAAGTTAACTCAATTTTATAGTGAATTCATTTATAATTATTGTTATTTAATGCATGGATTTGCAAATATTATGAAACATTTTTAAGTGATAGCGCTCTCTTTCTCTCTCTCATTCACACAAAAGAAATGTGTTGAGAATATTCACATGAGTGAGAAAATGTAGAAAACCAATTTCACATGGAAAAAAGATTTGGATTAGTAAAAAACATATATTGGTGTTGGAACCAAAATTCATAGGCTTAAACTTTTAGGTTCATATGATATCCAACATCATATATTGAGTCTTTGTTTGGTGGACTCTCCAAGCTTAAGTTTATCCTAAACTTGGATCATCATGTCTAACAAGTGGTATCAGAGTCAGGTTCAACTAAGCGTGAAAGATCATTTGTTTGACTCCGGGATGCTCGCAGTGGTATAGTCGAACAATCGAAGGAGCTCGAGGAACTCGCGTAACGCGAACAAGGTGACTTGTATGGCGAGTGGATGATACTTGCATAGCGAAGTCCGTGTGGTTCGTAAGGTGGAGCCCATAAAGCTTGTTGCCGGAAATCGAGTGCATGGCTCTCTGACCTAGATATGAGAAAGTGATTTTCTAGGTGTGCTTATTGGACTATGGTGCAAGTTTGGAGTAGTATAACCATGATAGTGACCTATATATTGAGTCTTTGTTTGGTGGACTCTCCAAGCTTAAGTTTCTCCTAAACTTGGATCATCATATCTAACAAGTGGTATCAGAGTCAGGTTCAACTAAGCGTGAAAGATCATGTGTTTGACTCCGGGATGCTCGCAGTGGTATAGTCGAACAATTGAAGGAGCTCGAGGGACTCGCGTAACGCGAACAAGGTGACTTGTGTGGCGAGTGGATGATACTTGCATAGCGAAATCCGTGTGGTTCGTAAGGTGGAGCCCATAAAGCTTGTTGCTGGAAATCGAGTGCATGGCTCTCTAACTTAGATATGAGAAAGTGATTTTCTAGGTGTGCTTATTGAACTATGGTGCAAGTTTGGAGTAGTATAAGCATGATAGTGAGTATGAGCAATGAAGACTCACACTTGAGGGGAAGATTGTTGAGAATAGTCACCTGTAAGTGAGGAAATGTGAATAACCAATCTCATTTGGAAAAGAAATTGAATTAATTAAGAACATATATAAAGCGGTGAAACAAGAAATCATTTGTTTAAACTTTTGAGTTCATATGGTCTCCAACATGACATTTACTTGGTGGACTCTCCAGGTTCAAAGTCCCTCTTTTACTTGGGTCATCAAACAAAAGTCTATTCTATAAATTGTAACCAATTTTTTATACTATAAAATCATTCTTGATGTTTATACTAATATTTAAGTTATTATAATATAATTTTGTCATGAAAGCATTAGTTTTTTTTGTTTTTAAAAAAATAAAAACTTATCATGGAACTATAATAGTATTCACTCCAAAATTAAAATTCTTGAGTCGGATTTGAGTGTTAATGCGACTTAACACTTAACTTGATAAAGCTCGATCATTAGAGAAAAAATGAATAAATTGAATGGCTTGTCAACATGCATTGACATTGTGGCACAATAACGACAGGCTAGATAATTATTTTAGAAAGGAGACAGTTATTTATAAGATTTACTACACATGTCAATTATAAAAAAATATCCAATTTTGAGAGCCTCAAAATGATTCTTATTTACAACTTTTTTAGGCACATTTTTTCGATGTGGGATGATTATTATAGAGAATTTTTTTTTTGTTTTTTAAAAAAATTGTTCAAAAAACAAACACACACAAAGAGGAGAAATGAAATAGTTACATATATGACTTACTACATACACCAATTTCTAGAAAGCACTTAACTTTTAGAGTCACAGAATGATACTTATATACATAATGTTTATAATTGATCCAACCAAATGTTAATATGAAAACATAACAATAATATCTTTTCTAAATTTCTACAGATTTTGGCTTTGGCATATAAATCTTTGCAAAAAGGTCTGAAACCACTGCCAGTCTACAATGAAAATAAACAAAAGAGCATAGGTCCTCAATGATCATCCTAAATCAATAGCTCGTACGCTTCAAAAAGGTTTCAACAAAGCTGCAAAGATGATGAGTAGGTTAGCAGAGCAAGAATCAATTCTAGCTAATATAACTTGACCCTCTTGGTAAAATCAACTTCTCTGGTAGGTGTAAACGGCAGTCTTTCACGAATAGCATCCCACCTCTCAGATTGACAAATGTTTCTTGCCAGTGAGCAACCGCAAAATTTCTCATTTCCTCTGCCCAAAACATGAAGACCCTCTCCCCTACCCTTCACTGGAACATTACTGCTTGATGCAATCCCAAAATGGTTGATCTTGAAAGTACCCCAAATTGCAGGATCCTCATTGTCTGGTCCAGCTTCTCCATTCTCAACAGGAAGCCTGCGAAAGGCATCAACAACAGCCTGGTCATCTACAAAACCAATTGTGAGAGAAGGGTCTTCAAAGGGATTAAGGTTTGATCCAAAAGGTCCAAAAATTAATGCCATCACAGCATCTTCACGAGTGTAGCACTTGCTGGAGAAACTCCCATAAACATTGTAGTAAAATTGATCACGATGAGGATGACTTTCAACAGCCTCACAGGTAGTGAAAAACGATCCATTAAAATCAATCCCTTTCCATTTGATAATTTCTCTCAATGGAATACAAGCTTGTTTAAGACCATCCATTAAATTTAACAATTTGAAATAACAAAAATTTGGCATAGCTTTACGTCCAAAATTCTCACGAGTAGCTTCACTTGGTGCATAGATAATAGTAGTACTCATGAAGCTGTCATCAACATGAATTGGACCAATACGAGAAAGCATGTTGGCAACAAAAGTTGGGTATTGAATACCAGTAGCAGCAGGGGCTTTCTGGAAACTGCGTTGATTGGTAGCAAAATGATAAAACTTAGCAATGCGCATAAGCCTGTTCCATAGCTCGAATAAAGCATGTGTGACTAACTCTTTGACAGCAGCCATGATACTGTCCTCTCTCCTAATATGGTAGTGAGAAGACATAGCTTCAAACAACCAATGCTCCAATCTTTCTGCTAAGATTTCAAAGTCGATTGAGAGGACTCGCACACATGTTCTAATAGGTGGCCAATTGCGGGGTCTGGGAGTGAAACGGCCTTCACTTGCAATAATCTCCTCTTCGCTAGCGCCTTCTGCCATATCTATATGTGCTTTTAGGTGTACTGTTTAAAAGTGATTTGTTGCTTGCTGTTCTGGGTTTTTACTGTCCAAACTTGGAGAGGATCCAAATACAAAAGAGGCTAAAATTGGAGTAAATAAAAGGTCTTTCTAACTTGTGCCCAGTTGAGTAAATGAATTTTTTTTATAAAAAAAATGTCATCTTTAATAAAGTTTCTTATTGTTGATTGGCAAGTGGAAACGGTGGGTAGCTAATCTTTGATTGAATTGACCAGTTCTCTCTTCTTTTTTTAAAAGATTAGCTGTTAGTGTTTCTCAACATCACTACAAGAAAATAGACCGATCTAAAAGAAACTGGAAAATCAAGTTTATTGATTAATTACACAAAAATTATAACACTTGCTTATAGAAATTACACACTTCACAATTCACACGCCATATATGTAGCGATGTAGAAAGAGAGAAGTGTACTTGGAGGAGAGTCACTTTCGATTCCATCCACAAGCAAAAACAATCAATTGACGCCCTCGATCGTGATTGAGTTAGGCTTTGCAGGGAGAAATTAGAGCTCGATTTTGAGGAAGAAAAATCCCTAATTTTCAAAATATGATAGAAAATGGATAAAAGTAATAAAATGTTGACAAAATTAAAGAAAAACAAAAGTTAGCTTAATGCATGTTAAATGAAGAGAGAAATTCACATTGATAAAATTTAAATAAATTGATTTAATATCATATTTGTCAAAATCATGATATATCAACAATTCTTTTTTTTTTTTAAATAAAAAAAACACACAAACTTAAATGCAAAACTGAAGATTACCTAAGATTAAGAATGTTTCGGGTGGGGCAAGTGACAAACAGCCAACATGTGTTAACTTCAAAAGGCCCTTTTTATTCCCTCAAAACACCATCACACGATAATTCGTTGCATGTTTTGCAAAGGTTTGAACTTAACCACAAGTATTGAATTTTAAATTTTTTATCATCCGTGATTTGAAATGTGACACACCAATTCATATTTGAAAAATTCAGTGGGAACACAATGATTTGATACTTACTAACTACTTCAAATTATTATTTCTTCACCTGGGCATAAATTAGAAGGACCTTCTATGTACTCCAATTTTAACCAACGATTTGGATCCTCTCTAACAAATCACTCGTTAACAATACCACCTAAAAGAACATGTAGATATGGTAGAAGGCTCAACAAAAATGATCAGGCCATAGCCAGGTGGGAAGTAGTCTGGGTTTAGGGATGGCAATGGGCAGTGCTGAAGCATAACAAATTGGGCCATGCAATCACGGCCCACACTGCCATGCGGTGTGTCTTGTTTAGCATGGTCCAAGTGGATAGGGTTGTGCTGGGCTTAGCACGGTTCGACACGGTACGAGGCACGACCCATAACATTTATTGAAATTCAAAATTACATATGATTTGATGCCCTTAAAATAATGAGTCAAGAAGAATTAAATGGTGATAAATTTAATATTTTAGGATGGTGGAAGAAAAATGAACATTATTACCATATTCTTTGCATAATGGCACGTGATCTACTAGCTGTTACAGTGTTTATCATAGTATCAAAACTTGCTTTTAGTGCAGGTTCTAGAATTTTAGATGAATTGCGATCAAAACTATTAGGAAACGTTATAAATGCTAGTATGCACAAAGGATTGACTATATGCAAAAGATCGTACACGCAATATATTAAAGAAAAATCAATATATTGAATCGAGTGATGATTGAAGAGATCAAGAATGAAGAAAAGTTTGTAACTCTTTCTCCACAAGAATATAAACGGTGAAAAGCTAAAAAATAATAATAATATTTCTTGTCTTTCTAATTTTTAAATTTTCTAAATTGTTTTTTTGTAAGTCATTTCATTATTTTGTTTATTTTAACTTATTTATTTATTTTATATGTTGTAATTTTTGTAAGTTATTTATTTAGAAGATATTTGAAACTTATAATTTTTAAGTTATTTGTTTATTTTGTTGTTTTTGTTAAATTTTTAAGTTATTTGTAATATTTAAATTCATCATTAAAAGAATTGTTTTTCATTACAATTATAAACATTCAATTCAATATTTACAAGATTTTTTTACTATATTCAACAAAAATAATATATATATGAGGCTCATGAGCCAATACAACCTAATTGCCATGAGGGCCTTAGGCTGTGCCGAGTTTACATTCTTAAAAAATTGACACAACATGACACGAAAACATATTAAATCATCATGTGTGGGTCGTGGACCAACATGGCACAACCCATTGTCACCTCTATATGAGCTCATAAAAGATATGAGGAAACTTTTTAGGACAATCAAAACTCGCGTCCAGAAAACATTGGTCAAAACTCAAAAAGGCCCGATAATAAACAAATACGATGCAGTTTGGACAGTACTAGATCTTGTCAGTTGCATCAATTTAATGTTGATTGATAATTTGGGTTAATTTTGATAAGGAGGGTTAATGTGTGGGTGGGTAGGGATTTGGTATAGGTTAGATTATCGTTGTAAATAAATAAAATAAAATTTGTTTGTTCTAACACTTTTTTATATGTTGAAATATAAGCAAAATAAAACTAGTGCGCGAAAAACAAAATTCTTAAGACATTTAACTATTCTTTGGTTCAATATATGTTTATTGACTCAAGTCAAATGTACTTGGTGAATTGAAGAGATTCTTATTTGCACTGGGTGTAAAATACTATTTTACATCCAAGTGAAAACTTGATTGATAATTTTTTTGAACTTTATTGATAACATCAATTGAGTATGTATGAACGTTACTAATGAAGTTTCTAAAAATTACCAGTCAAGTTTTCACCTCAGTGCAAAAATGAGTTTTCCACCGGACGAAAACAAAAATTTCTTGGTGCGATGAGATCTTACGTTTGATTATTCTAGTCAACAGCTTTCTTTTGGATAAACGTACAAAGTTGTGTGGGTGGATTGGTATTAGGGGTATGTTAAAATCGTTAGATCATTGCGGTAAATAAAAAAATATTTTTTATTGAAACGATACAATCACTTTACCCATACAGAAATCTACAATACTACCACAATTTACCTTAAGTGAGAAACATTATCGATATAAAATCGGACAAATAACTCACATATCGTGAAACTCAAACACAAAATTTTGTAGTCTCAGAACCTCATCCTTAACCACAAAGCTAAAAACTGATTTACAAAAAAAATTATTAAGACATCTACAACTAGAAAATCATTTGTACCCGAAGAAGGGTTTACATAAAAAAAAAAATGCCTATGCTGAATTCCATAGGCCGGGAAGCAACTTCAAACTTTTGATCTGATGAATCCCATCTCATCGACGGCTGATGTTACTCCTATTCAGGTAAGAATTTCTCCAACATAAAGAGATTATTCCCACAGACGACATATTGTTCCGTTTGGTTGTAGTAATCAGGGTTGTAATGGGCATTGAAGGAGTGTAATGGTCTGGGCATTGAAGGAGTGTAATGGTCTTACATTACAACTTTGATTCATTTTGGATTTACAATGTAATTAAATATTATACTAATATTATAAAATAAAACAAAATAATAATAATAATTTATAATATATTATTAAAAATTAATAATTATTAATATATTATTAAAAACAAATAAATATGTGAAAATATGATTTAATATTAATATAATATTATACTAAATATAATAAAACAAAAAGATAATATCATTATAGTAAATAGCATAATTTAATTAAAATAATAATAATAATATATTAGTAATAAGTAATAAATATAAAATATATTATTAATAAATTATTAATTAATAAATATTGGAAACATAATTAAATATTAATATAATACTATACAAAAAACATAAAATAAAATAATATTATTATAATAAATAATATAAATAAATATAGTAATATATGACTAATAATTAATAAAAATAGAATATAATTAACTATTCATACAATGCTAAATATTTTAACATAATTAACTAATATGATATATTTACATAATATAATATTAGTATAGTAAATATATAATATATATGAATAATAATACTAATATAATTAACTAATATAAGATATTTATATTGATATAAATAATATATTGATAAACTAAAATAATAAAATAATATAATTAATTAAATATTAGATACTTAAATAATATAATATTATGATAGTAAATAATATGATATATATATATATATATAATAAAAGGGTAATAATGTTAAATATCATGAAATATTATTAAATATAATAAAATAATAATAAAAATATGAATTATAACATAATATTATTATAGTAAAAATATAATATATTAATAAAATAAATAATATATATAATAATACTAATATAAGATAATTATAGGATAAAATTAAAAATTATTAATAAATAATAAGTTAATAATAAATAAATATAAAATAATATGTTCAATATAAATAAATTATATTTTATCCCCAAACACATTTTAGTCAATTTGATTTCATTCTAATGGTATGAACATGTTAAATAAACACAGTAATTGATTCAAATTTCAATTCAATGGATTTTTTCATGTTCTAACCAAACAATGTAATTGGATTTCAACCTTGATTCCATTACAGTTTTGATTGCATTACAACATCGATTACCTTACCGTCTTAATTCCATTACTGCAACCAAACAAGGCATAAGAATAATCCAAATTAATCTGTTTCCACCGAAACCTTGTAGAAACCACGTACGATTCACTGAAATGACCAACCCTTGTCTGTATGCCATAATGTACTTTATGCAATTACAAACCCACGATATTTGTTTAAGCATGTATGGATTAAAATAAATAAGTTTTTCGCAGTTACGATAGTATTTCATAGATTTTAATGGTTTCAGGTTCAGATTCGGATAGCATTGTAACTAAACGGATACGGTTATGGATGTGTAAAATTTCATGGGTAACTTACCCATTGCCATTCCTAGGTAAATAGGAATGAGAATTCGCGGATTTTTGCGGTTAACCGATCTAAAACATATCCGTTTAAATGGATATAAATAAAAATAAATGGGTTTTTTCATAATAACGAATAGTATTTCATAGTTTTAACGGTTTCACGTTCGAATTTGAATAACAGAGTAAGCAAACAGATACGATTATAAATATGTAAAATTTCGCGGGTCATCCACATGTTGTCATCCCTACTCTCTTCTTCTATTTTATAAAGAAAATATCTTGCTCAATCCCTCATATGTGCATGACTTAATAATATTACAGCCAAATTAATAAGATAAATTTTCACTTAAAACTATATTTAATTTCTAACCAAATTATGCATCATATTTTCGAAATCTAAAGTGGGCTAAGACTGTAAATGATTGATACTTACAAAAGAAGAAACCACGGGAAATGATTGATTGGTTATTATTATGAAATAAAAAAAAATATGTCTTCTTTTGACGTTATATTTGACTGTTTGTAATTAAAATCGAATTGAAATATGGTATTTCTTAATTATTTTAATATTAAAAAAATATGATTGCATTTTAATTCTAATTACAAACTTTAATTCTAGATAATTAAACATAACGTGAGTATTTTTTTCTTTTTTACAATTCAAATAACATCAATAAATCATAATATTTTAGGTCTCATCGAATATCTTTCATCATGCGTGATCAAGAATAGGAGTATATACATTAATGAAGGGTAAATAACAATCCTATAGTTTAATAGTTTTTAATTTAAGTTTTGTGTGGGTTTTTTAATGTAATTTTAGTACTCCATGCAATTTATCGGTTGTCACTTTAGTACACTACAATTTCCGTCAACTTCCGTTAAGTTCATTATATCAAAAGAAATCACAAAGACTTAAATGCAATAATGAGGAAAACTAAAAGGTATTTTATTGAAATTCATCTTAATTATTATTATCATATGCAATTTCAAATTTTTAACTTGTATCTTGACTGATGTTTATTTTAAAATATTTCAGTTTACATTATAACTTAAATACATATTTATTTATTTGCTGCTTCTTGAAAAGTTTGGCATGTACCAGAGATAAGAAGTCAAAATAATGAGTTAAAGGACTAAAATCTCCATATAAAGCTGAAATAAATTAAATATATATAACATAAATAATTGATTGTATTATGTACTCCTAGTTTGAATTTTACATTTTAAAAAGTTACGTGGAGAAAATTATTTCATGCTAAAATTGCCTCCTTCAATGTCATTTGAAAAATCACTCCTTGATTTTGTGTACGTGATCTTGTCTGCCCTTAAATGTAAACATATATAAAATCAAGCACAATGCTCCCAAGAAATTTATTGCTTATGTACTCACTTGTCCACGAATTGTATACCATTCGTTGTCAAGAACTATTTTTTTTAAAAAAAGAAAAAAAAGACAATTCAATACTCTTCACCAAACAATAATAAAATACAAATCAAGATGATCTTGTTTGTTGCACATTTATAGCAATATTTCCATGTGAATCATCATTGCATATTTGTAGCAATATTTCCATGTAAATTGGAATATTTTAGTATTAACATCGGTTAGTAATACCAAGTAAATATATGAAAGTGTACCGGAATAATTAAGATGAATTTCAATAATATACTGTCGATGTGACCAAAAACTATCTGATCCAATAAGAACCGGACATATGGATCACTACCCATGGGCGATATAGGGATCGGACCTACTTTGACTATAATGACAAACGCATTACTCTATAGTCTGAAGAATTTGTCATTGATGTGAGAACTCATAAGCATAGATCACTTCCCTCAGGTAGAGGTTATCTCCCACAAGCAGAGGTCATTTCTCTAAAGCAGAGGTCTTTTCCACAAGGTTTGAGGCTCAGGAGTCGTATCCCAGTTGCATTTCACTTCAGAATCCCAAAGATATGGGTTTAACACGCTTATATAAAGGGATTCCAGCATACAAAGCAAATAGAGATAAAGATACATTCGCAGGTATACAACAAGAGAGATGAGATCTAAGAGGAAACCAGATAATAGATAGTAAACACACGAGGGACGGAGAGAATCACTTTGGTCTCCTCGCCTCCATACTTTCCCATCTCGATATCGCTCTAAAATCCTCTCCTTACCTCTTTTCAAATACACCTACAAACTTAACCATCGAAGGGTTCTCCTCGGAGCATAATGCTTCGAGTGACTCTCCTTGCTGGTACGCGAACATGTCAGATAGTTTACAAGAACAAAACTTCCTCTAAGTACCACGATCCCTTCTACCATTGAAGGCCACGACAAACAAAACAACCCTACTGTAATACTCGTGTTCTTAAATTAAGGGTAAAGAAGTAATTTGATAATAATTGCATAGAATTAAATAATATATACATGAAAGATTTACTATTGATTTTGAAATAAATTTTAAAAAAAATGATATTGAGAATTTTATTGGAAAGAATTAGAAGAACTAAAATTATTAAATTAAAAGTTTGAAATTAAATAATTTTATTTATCCCTATCCTAAGGGTAAGGATATTACATTTAAATTTATATTATGATTATCATGCACACATATATAATTTAAAACTAAAGTTTGAAGCAATATTGAGTCAAAAATTTAAAAAATATGTGTAAATGGATATATTTGATTTTTTTTTTTATGTTGGGCCCATTTGTTAGATGTGTATTTGTTTATTTGAATTTAAGAATTTGGTTAAGGGGTAGGAGTGGAAAGATTTATAAAAATTTGAATTAATAAAATAACAAAAAAAGTAATAAATAAATTAATACTCATTAGAAGCTAGCATGGCTTCTTTCCATGCAAAGGGTGATAAGTGTTGCAATATGTTGTTGACACCAAATTACTACATCTTACCATATACTAACAACAAAAGAATAAGGTAAAACCCTGTAAAAGCCTATTATGCAATTCTTATATTCAAACGATGGAGACTAGTTCACTATGTGAACTTTAGGTGCAAACAACAAAAGAGGAAAGGGTTGAGGGCTATGGTTCAAGTTACACAGGGATATAGTGAACAGTGTTTGGTTTCAGAAAGGGTTGAGGGCCCATGCTAGATTTTCTCCATCTGGGTGTATGTCTGACCATTCTCCTTGCATAATTAATCTGTTTTGAAGAGAAAAAGGGGAGGGAAAAGGGTCATTCAAATTCTTCAATATGTGGGCTGACCATAAGAAGTTTGCTGAGACAGTAAGAGATAATTGGAGCAGGGAATATGGTTGGATCTAATATGTACAAGCTATGTAGAAATATGAAGCTTCTAAAATGCCATCTCAAGGTGTTGAATGAGAAGCATTTTAGTCATATTTCTGCTAGGGCTTTGGAAGCTTCAGAAGAGCTAGCCAGACTCCAAGTGAATTTGCATGAGAATATTTCAGACTGTGAGCTTCAAATGAAGGTTGCAGAATTGAAGCTCAAAGCTTTCAAGCTTGCAGAGGCAGAAAGAAGTTTCTTTTCTCAACAAGCAAAGTGTAAGTTCCCTATGAATAGTGACAAGGGGTCAAAGTTCTTCCATGCCATGATGAGAAGAAAGGACTAGCAGGAATCATATAGCTGCTGTGGAAACAGCAGAAGGTACCCAGACAAAATTAGAGGCTGAAGTAGTGAGAGAATTCATTAAATTCTATGAAGGACCTCCTGGGGATCCTCCAGTCCTTACAGTCCTATTGATCCAGAAGTTATAGAGGAAGGCCCAAGAGTGTCAGAGAGCTAAGCAACCAGTTTTGGTTAAGGAGGGTCACAGAAGAAGAGATTAAAGCTGCTCTTTTCAGTATTGGGGAAGATAAGTCACCAGGTCCTGATGGCTACACATCCTGTTTTTTCAAGAAAGCTTGGGAATATATCAAGTTGGAGGTGGTAGAGGCAGTTCAGGAATTTTTTAGAAATGGGAAACTCCTTAAGCAGATTAATCATATTGCTCTTGCAATGATTCCCCAATAACAAGCAAGCTACTAAAGTGGAAGACTCTAGGCCTATTGCTTGTTGTAATGTGGTGTACAAGATAATATCTAAGATCATGGCTGCAAGGCTTTTCTCCTATCCTGGTTAGTATTGTCAACCCAGCTCAGGCAGCTTTCATAAAGACAAGAAGCATGACTGAAAACATTTATTTAGTTCAGGAGCTTCTGAGGAAGTATAGTAGAAAGAGGATTTTCCCCTAGATGCATGATCAAAATTGATCTCAGGAAAGCTTATGATACAGTCAACTGGGGGTTTTTGGACAACATGCTTTTTAGTATTGGTTTCCCCAGACAGATTTAGAGGTTAGGTCATGGAATGTGTTACAACTAACAACATACTCTTTAACTATTAATGGGAGCTTGCATGGTTTCTTTGCTGGAAAGAGGGGGCTTAGGCAAGGGGATCCTCTCTCTCCCTTCTTGTTTATGTTAATCCTTGAGTATCTCTCTAGATTGCTGGCTAGGTTGAAAGAAGAGGATAGTTTCAAATTCCATCCTAAGTGTGATAAATTTAAAATCACTCATCTTGCATTTGTTGATGATCTTATACTATTTGCAAGAGGAGAAGCATGGTTAGTAGGTTAGATCATGAGTTTGTGTGCAAAGTTTTAGTGAATGTTCTGGGCTGAAAGCTAGTTTGCCAAAGTCAAGTATATTCCATGCTGGGGTATCTATATCAGAGTTTCTAGAAATCAGAAGACCTAACTGGAATAGAATAAGGCAATATTCCTTTTAGGTACTTGGGAGTTCCTTTGGCTTCTTCTAGACTGAATGTTGCCCACTACTTCTCCCTTATAGATAAAAATCTCTTCCTACATAAATGCATGGGCTGGTACTACTCTATCTTATGCTGGAAGAATTGAGTTGATCAAATCTGTGCTCTAAGGAGTTGAATGTTTTTGGTTGGGCAATTTTTCCTATTCCATCTAACATTTTGGAGAAAATTATTAGAATGTGTAGAGCTTTCCTGTGGAGTGGCAGAAACTCTGGTTCTAGAAAGGCATTGGTGGCCTGGAGTGATGTCTGTAAGCCCAAAATCAGAAGGTGGATTAGGCCTAATAAATCTTAAAAGCTGGAACAAAGCTTTCTTATCAAGAGCCTTATGGAACATCCATCATAAGAAAGAATCCATGTGGGTTAGATGGGTACATCACTACTATCTGCAGGGAAGACCTATATGGAATGCTAGTCCCAAACATGAACACTCCCCCTATGGAAAAAATATACTTGAAATTAAAAATGGCCTAATCTCATCAGAAGAGTCTATACAGCAGGCTCAATCTAAGATGCTTGAGTGGGAAGATCAGAATCTACTCAGTATCAAAAAGGTCTATAATAGTATGAGGCCTAGAGGTAGCATTTCTCAATGGGCTCCTATAGTATGGAACAGCAGCTGTACCCCTAAACAGTCATTCATTCTATGGCTGGCTATCAAAGGAAAGCTACTCACAAAAGATAAGCTTCAAGTGACTGGGGTGGACAGGAATTGACCTTTTGTGTAGAGAGTGTGATGAGATAATTGATCACCTCTTCTTCTCTTGTCGGATCAGCAAAGCCATCTGGGCTATCATCAAGTTCTGGTTAGTTTGCAGAAGAGAAATGAATTACTCTGAGAAGTGCAATCAAATGGATTCATAAGGAAGCAAAAGGAAATGGCTCTCCAGCTAAAACAAAAATAGTAGCTTTTGCAAATACAGTGCACCTCATTTGGATGGCTAGGAATGCAAAATTGTTTGAGAGAACCTCAATTCATCCTAATAGTATAGCTAGGAAAATCAAAATCCATGTGTATAGAATAGTTTATGCTAGTTTTCCTGAGCTAAGGTTTCTTTTGTAAGGCCTCTTTTATATTTTTGTAAATATTCTCATTATATATCTCCTGGTTATACTCAGTGATTTTTGTAATTAATTGATCAATATAATTTTTAATTTACAGATAAAAAAAAAACAAAAGAGGAAGCATATGGTTTTGAGAAGTCCATGTGAGTACTGATGGGTTCTTGTGATTAATAAGGATGATTTTGATATTATAATAATATAATTAAAAAAAAAGCAAACGGTTTTAAGAGCAATGAGTTCTTACCAAGTTTACATGAAGTAATAAAAGAAGCTTTTATATTTTTAATAAATTAATAATAAAATAATATTTATAATAATATAGAAAAAACAGAGAAGAATAGAGCTTAAGAAAGCTTTTAACTCTGAGTTTCATTCTCATTAGAGTTTCGTTTCTTTTCTTCTTTGACTCTATTTTCCTTTCGTAAAAGTTTATATAGAAAAATTAGAGAATAACAACAGTCGTCCAATTATAATTGCAAGACTTCATCATATTTGAGGTAAATTTCTAATAAGACTCATAACTAAATAATTATATTGTTTTGAATTAAGTTATGAAATAGTAAGATTTATGAAAGTTTATGATTAGGTGTTGGTGATCAGCAATCTCAAGAAATTGCTGAAAGGAGCATGAAAGGCAATAAGGTAATCCACGGGTAGCTTTAAGTGCTACGTGGTGAGTTAGATTTACTTTTAGTAATTGAAACCAATAACAACATGAATTTTATGATATTTGAATGAATTGTTAAATTATAATGATTGGATAATGTATTTTCTGTTATGTATGATGATTGATTGATTATTGATTAGGGATTAAATAATATGTTGAAAATTAATTATATAAGAATTTATATTTTAAAAATGATGGATTAATGAAAAATATACTGAGAAATTATATGAAGTTTATGAAAATATAATTGATAAATTGATAGGAACATATAATGAGACAATATAATAAATGTGATAAGAATAATAATTTTTAGAAAGAATTAAATAGTTAAATTGAATGATTTTATGTATGCTTACTTGCATATTATTGCCTCATATGCATAAAAAGGAAGACCAGGAAGGCAGCTAGTCTGGCTGAGAAGACCAAGAAGGTAGCTGGTCTGGCTGAAAACATGTCGACATGTGTGAAGACGCTCCCATATGATAATATAAAAATGATCTGATAAAAAAAAGATAATTTAAATTCATGCATTATATTTTGTTTTTTTATATATTTATTATTAATGACTAAGATGTTAAAGAATCAGTTTTGATTATTAAATTATGGATAGATGAGTCTCATAACGAGACAATTTTGATGATAAATAAATAGAAAGGATGACATAATAAAGAATTATATTATTGATTGTTGGTATGATGTGAACTTTATGATGATATTATATTGGAAATATTAAATTAATAAAATATATGAGAAATATGTATTTAACAGAAGATAACCTGATAATTTATTTATTAAGAGAAATTGATAAATGATTAAATTAGAATGCAAGAAGAGATAGATGATTAATTATGCTGATTTAACAACGAATGAATATAATACAAATCAAGCACTTCTAGTAAATTTAATTTCATTGAGCTTTTGAAGCTCACTTCTCATTGTTAAATAATTTCAGGTAACGGGCAAGACAGATAGATTCATGAGCTGAGATTCAGACTGAGTTATTATATGTAAGTCTCGTGGTTTACATCCTCAAACTAATGAATTTTTTTTTTTTGTAAATATTCATGCATAATATGTTGTATATATTTTTTTCAATTGGGATATTAATAAGCTAACTCCCCTGTTGAGGGTTGAGGATGGATGTGTGTGTATATATATATTCAATCGATGTATGGTTTTATATTGTTGCATATATATGTCATGTTGGGATTTCAAAAACGTGACGACACCGTCTCGGGGGTGGCCCAATCTGGGATGGGTCGTTACAATTTTGGTATCAAAAGTCTTAGGTTTTATGATTCTGTAGACTGAATAAAAATTTAAAGAAGTGGAAGATTTAAATAAACTACATTTTAATGCAGAGTTTGAGGATGACACGTGGACGTGCTAGAGCTAGAGGTAGAGTACTGAATGAGAGAGGACGTGGTAGACCCCTAATATTTAGAAGAGATGAAGCAGAGGGGGAGGTCGAGTTTGTGGTTCATGCAAGGGAATAGGTTACTAGTACAACTTGTACTAGTATTGGCGGGAGAGAATCTGATATTAAGAGGGATGAGTTTAAGAGAAGTTCTTGATCGTGCTATAGAGAGAATGAATGCAGCAGAAGAAATGGTTGAAAATTTACAAAGAATATTAGAGGAGAAAGGTATAATAGAAACCTGATGTGGTAAGACAAAAGGCTTATGAGGGGAAATGGTGTGTTTTGCACATGAGATACAAGAGGATTGTTTTGTGAGATTTATTAAATTTTAAACCCCAGTTTTTTAGAGGATCTGTAAATCCTATTAAAGTTGAGCAGTAGATTAAACATGTTGAGAAATATTTTGAAGTCTTACTAGTGACAGATAGGCAGAAGGGTTTTTTTTGCTTCATTTAACCTGAAAGGTAAGGCTTCTCAATGGTGGGAGGATATTCTGCCCATATTGAGTACATAGGTAGATCAACCCTTAACTTGGCATAAGTTTAAGGATGTATTCTTTGCAAAGTATTTTATTCAAGCACAACAAGAGAGAAATTTTATTCATTTAAGGTATAATACTTTATCTGTGGCTGAGTATGATAATAGATTTATAGCCCTGCCGAGTTTTTTACCTAAGTTAGTAAATATGGAGAAGAGAAAATGTAAAATATTTTTAGACGGGTTACACTATGAAATTCGAACTAAACTCTTTTATATGGGTATTAAGAATTATGCTATAATGGTGGATAAAGCATTACAGATTAAAAATGATGTGATGGAGTTTAGAGATATAAGGGATTGGCTGAAGAGGTCTAGATTTGAGGGACCCAAAGGTGGTAGTAATATGAGTGTGCAGGGTGGGAAACCACCCCAAAGGGGCATTCCTTATCACATAGAACTGTAATGCAGAGTCATAGGCAAGTAGGATCTGTTACTTCTTTAACTTAGAGTAATAATAGTGGGACCCTTAGATTTGGGAGACAGGCTATAGGAACTGAAAGTTATGGTAGATGAGTAAGTATGCCACCAAGAGGAAGTGGTAATCTGATGTATGATTGAGAGATAAGAGTTTGCTATAGATGTAATCAGACATGACATCTATCTCGGAATTGTCCTACTCTGATGTGCTTTATATGTGGTAAGGGAGGACATTTTAGTGTAGATTATCTAGTGGGGAAATCTATTGAGATAAGTGCTGAAGGTGTTGGGAGAAAACATGTGGAGAGGAGTGGTGGATCAAGGAGTATGTGGGGCAGAGGCAGAAGATTAGTAGCTGAGAGAGGATGCGGTGGTCAGTTACAGTCTAGAGAAAGTAGAGTCTATGCATTGACCTAATAGGATGCACAAGCCACTTTTGATGTTGTTATGGGTATGGTATCTTTTCTTGATAGACCTGCTAGATTATTGATTGATCCTGGTGCAACCCATTCTTTTGCATCCAGTGCGTTTATGAAATCTATTGATGCTTGTGTTAATCCTTTGATGCTCGTTGTTATTGTTGAGGTTCTTACTGGGGATAAGGTTATTATCAGGACAATTTATCGGGGTTGTGTGATTAGTATGGTTGATAAAGAATTTGAAGTTGATTTGTTGCTTTTATATATAACAAATTTTGATTTAATTTCGGAGATGAATTGGTTATCTACATCTCATGCTTGGATAGATTGTTTTAGGAAGAATATGGTCTTTAATATACCAGGACAAGAGGAGTTTAATTTTCAGGGAGAACATAAGATACTTGCCAACTGTCTTATTTCTACCCTAACTGCTAGTAAATGGTTGAAGAAGGGTTACGAGGGGTATTTGGCATATGTGGTTGATTCTAGAAAAGAGATTAGAAAGTTAGAAAAAATCTTAGTAGTGAAAGATTTTTCTGATGTGTTCCCTAAGGAGTTGTCTAGTTTACCTTCCAATAGGGAGATTGAGTTTTCTATTGAGGTGATTCCAGGATCAGCACCCATACCTATAGCACCTTATAGAATGGCACCAGTTGAGTTGAGAGAATTGAAAGTTCAACTTCAAAAGTTGCTAGAAAACAATTTATTCAACCTAGTATGTCGCCTTAGGGAGCCCATGTGCTGTTTGTGAAAAAGAATGATGGAATGATGAGATTTTGTATTGATTATAGATAGTTGAATAAGATTACCATCTAGAATAAATATCCTTTTCCCAAGATAGATGATTTATGCAAGCAATTACAGGGGGTTAGGGTGTTTTCTAAGATAGACTTGAGATCAGGTTATCATCAGTTGAGGATAAAGGAGAGGGACGTGCCTAAGACTGCTTTTAGGACACGTTATGGCCATCATGAGTTTCTTGTGATTCCATTTGAGTTAACTAATGCTCCTACAACATTTATGGATCTAACGAATCGGGTGTTTAAACCATTATTGGGTAGATTTGTTATTGTATTTATTGCTGATATTCTGGTATATTCCAAGAATGAAAAGGATCATGTGCAACATTTAGAGATAATATTGGAAATTTTGAGGAGAGAGAAATTGTATGGAAATTTTTCTAAGTGTGAGTTTTAGTTGAGTGAAATATCTTTCTTGGGGCCTATTGTGTTAGGAGATAATATAGCAGCTGACCCACAGAAAGTGGAAGCAGTGTTGAATTGGGAAAGACCCACTAATGTGACTGAAATTAGAAGTTTTTTTGGGGTTGGTTGGTTATTATAAGAGGTTTATCCAAGATTTTTCTATTATTTCTGGACAATTGACCAAATTGACAGGAAGGAAGTGAAGTTTATGTGGTAAGAAAAATGTGAGAAAAGTTTTCAGCTATTGAAAGAGAAATTAACTACTGCTCCGGTATTAATGCTTTCTTCTGGTGATGAAGGATTTATGGTATATAGTGATGAGTCACATCAGGGGTTATGATATGTGTTGATGCAACATGGGAGAGTTATAGCCTATGCTTCTAGGAAATTGAAGAACCATGAGAAAAATTACCCGAGCTATGATTTAGAATTGGCTGCCATAGTTTTTTGCTTTGAAGATTTGGAGACATCATCTGTATGAAGCCACTTGTGAAATTTTTACTGATCATAAAAGTTTGATGCATTTACCTACCCAAAGAGAGTTGAATTTGAGGCAGAGAAGGTGGATGGAATTGATTAGTGACTATGACTGTACAATTCATTATCATCCAGTGAAGGCTAATCTAGTAGCTAATGCATTGAGTAGAAAGTCTAAAAGGAGATTAGCTGTTACTGAGAGTCATGATATTAGCTTGATGATAGAATTAAGAAAAATGATAACGTAGTTGAGTATCAGTGATAGAGGAGTATTGATGGAAAATATGATGGTATAATCTTCTATTATTGATCGCTTGTTATAGATGCAGAGTAGATATGAAGGGATAGAGAAGATCAAACAAAAAATGTTGGAGTAGGAAGCAGACTAAGTTTAGAATTAGAGGAAACGGTATGGTGGTATTAGGACATAGAGTTTGTGTTCCCAATTATGTTGAGATAAGAAAGGAGATACTAAAAGATGCTCATGATTCTGTGTATTCTATGCACCCGGGTAATAATAAGATGTACAAGGGATTGAGACAGAATTATTGGTCGTCAGGGATGAAGAAAGATATAGCTAATTATATTTTTAGATGTTTAATTTGTCAGCAGGTGAAGTCTGAGAATAGACATCCGACAAGTTTATTACAGCCTCTTCAAGTACCTGAATGGCCATGAGAGAATGTAAGTATGGATTTTGTTTTTGGTTTTCCCCATACCCAGAGAGGTCATGATGCTGTATGGGTTATAGTGGATAAACTTTCTAAGTCTTCGCATTTTCTTCCTTTTAAAACTACATGGAGTCTTGAAAAGTTGGCTAAATCACATATAGCGGAGATTGTGAGATTACATGGAGTACCTTTGAGCATTGTAATAGATAGAGATTCTAGATTTACTTCTAGATTTTGGAAGGGTTATCAGAAAGCTATAGGTACACAGTTGCAGTTTAGTACAGCTTTTCATCCTCAAACTGATGAGTAAACAGAAAGAATCATCAGAATACTAGAAGATATGTTGAGGGCAAGTGTATTAAGTTTTTCAATAAGCTGGGATGCTTATTTACCTTTGATCGAGTTTGCATACAATAATCAGTATCAAGCTAGTATTGGGATGGCACCATTTGAGGCTTTATATGGTAAAAGGTGTAGAACTCCAGTATATTGGGAGGAAGTTAGAGAAAGAAAGATATTTGGTCCAGAAATGATAGATTTAACTGCAGAGATGATCAAACTAGTTAGATAGAACCTTAAAGCAGCATATATGATAATAGAATACAGCCTCTTAAGTTTCAGGTTAGTGACTGTGTGTTTTTGAACATATCTTCGTGGAATGGTGTATTGAAATTTAAAAAGAAAGTAAAGTTGAGTTCGAGATTTGTGGGGCTATATGAGGTAATTGAAAGAGTTGGACCATTATCATATAGATTGGATTTGCCTCCAGAGTTAAAGCAATTATATAATGTGTTTCATGTTTCATTTTTGAGAAAGTGTTTGCATGATGAATCTCATAGTATTCCGAGTTAGGCTGTAGAACTTCAGGAAGATTTGACCTTTACGCAAGTACCAATCAGAATTCTAGACAGAAAGGAACAAGTCTTTCATAATAAAGTTATTCCTTTAGTTCAAGTATTATGGTAGAACAAAGATGTTGAAGAAATTACTTGGGATCATGAGGCAAGAATGAGGAAAGAGTACTCCCAGCTTTTTCATGAGTTAGGTAAGGAAATTTCAGGGATGAAATTTTTATAAAATGGGTAGAATTGTAATACTCGTGTTCTTAAAGTAAGAGTAAATAAGTAATTTAATAACTATTGCATTGAATTAAATAATATATACATGAAAGATTTACTATTGATTTGAAATAAATTTTAAAAATGATACTGAGAATTTTATTGGAAAGAGTTAGAAGAACTGAAATTATTAAATTGGAAGTTTGAAATTAATAATTTTATTATCCCTGCCCCAAGGGTAAGGATATTACATTTAAATTTATATTATGATTGTCATGCATACATATATAACTTAAAACAAAAGTTTGAAGCAATACTGAGTCAAAAAAAATAAAAATGTGTAAATGGATATATTTGATTTTTTTTAGTTGGGATTTAAGCCCATTTGTTAGATGTGTATTTGAATTTAAGAATTTGGTTAAGGGGTTGGAGAAGATTTATAAAAATTTGAATTGATAAAATAATAAAAAGTAATAAATTAATTAATTAAAACTCATTAGAAGCTAGCCTGGCTTTACCCTTTGCAATATGTTGTTGACACCAAATTACTACATCTTACCATACACTAACAACAAAAGAATAAAGTAAAACCATGTAAAAGCCTATCATGCAGTTCTTATATTCAAACGGTGGACACTTGTTCGCTATGTGAACTTTAGGTGCAAACAACAAAAGAGGAAGCACCTGGTTTTGAGAAGACCATGTGAGCACTGGTGGGTTCATGTGATTAATAATGAAGGTTTTGATATTTTGATATTATAATAATATAATTAAAAAGGGGGGGGGGGGGGGGGGGGGAACTGTTTAAGAGCATGAATTCTTACCAGGTTTACATGAAGTAATAAAAGAAGCTTTATACTTTTAATAAAATAATATTATAATAATACAGAGAAAAAAAGAGAAGAATAAAGCTTAAGAAAGCTTTTAACTCTGAGTTTCAGTCTCGTGAGAGTTTCGTTTCTTTTCTTCTTCTACTCTATTTTCTTTTAGTAAAAGTTTATACAGAAAATTAGAGATAATAACAGTCATTCAATTATAATAGTAAGTCTTCGTTATATTTGAAGTAAATTTCTAATAAGACTCATAACTAAATAATTATATAATTTGAATTAAGTTATGAAATAGTAAGATTTATGAAAGTTTATTATTAGGTGTTGGTGATCAGCAATCTCAATAAATTACTGAAATGAGCAGGAAAGGCAAGAAGGTAATCCACGGGTAGCTTTAAATGCTACATGGTGAGTTAGATTTACTTTTAGTAATTAAGACCAATAACAACATGAATTTATGATATTTGAATGAATTGTTAAATTATAATGATTAGATGATGTATTTTCTGTTATGTATAATGATTGATTGATTTATTGATTAGAGAATAAATAATATGTTGAAAATTAATTATATAATAATTTATATTTTAAAAATGACAGATTAATGAAAAATATACTGAGAAGTTATATGAAATTTCTGAAAATATGATTAAAATATTGATAGAATATATAATGAGACAATATAATAAATATGATAAGAATGATAATTTTTAGAAATAATTAGATAGTTAAATTGAATGCTTTGATATATGCTTGCTTGCATATTATTGCTCATTTGCATAAAAGGGAAGATCAGGAAGGCAGTTGGCCTAGCTGAAAGACCAAGAAGTTAGCTAGTCTGGCTGAAACATGTCGATATGTGGGAAGACGCTCCCAAATGATAATATGAAATGATCTAATAAGAAAAGTAATTTAAATTCATGTATTATATTTATTTTTATATATTTATTATTAATGGCTGAGATGTTAAAAATTCAGTTTTGATTATTAAATTATGGATAGATAAGTCTCGTAACGAGACAATTTTGATGCAAAATAAATAGAAATGATGACATAATAAAGAATTATATTATTGATTCTTAGTATGATGTGAACTTTATGATAATATTAAATTGATAAAACATATAGGAAATATGTATTAACAAAGGATAGCTTGATAATTTATTTATTAAGAGAAATTGATAAATGATTGAATTAGAATGCCACTGAGCTTGTGAAGCTCACTAGAAGTATACAAATGATAAATTATTAAGAAACTGAAAAATAATTAAGAGATAGATGGTTAATTATGTTGATTTAACAACGAATGAATATAACTAGAAGTATACAAATTGAGTATTTCTAGTAAATTTAATTCACTGAGCTTGTGAAGCTCACTTCTCATTGTTAAATAATTTCAGGTAATGGGCAGGACAGATAGATTTGTGAGCTGAGATTCAGACTGAGTTATTATCTATAAGTCTCATGGTCCACATCCTCAGACCAATTAAAAAAAAATTGTAAATATTCAAGCATAATATGTTGTATATATTTTTTCAGTTGGGATATTAATAAGGTAACTTGTAACAACCCATCCCGGGTTGCCCCCGAGACGGTATCGTCACATTTTGAAAATCCCAGCACAACATGTATATGCAACAATATAAAAACATCAATTGAATTATCTACATACATAAATCCTCAACCCTCAACAGGAGAGTTATATCATTCAAATCTCAACTGAACAGTATATACAACATAGTATGCATGAATATTTACAAATATATTTTTTTCCATTAGTCGGAGGATGTGGACCACGTGGCTTACAGATAATGACTCAGTCTGAAAATCAGCTCGCCAACCTACTTGACCTGCCTGTTACCAGAAATTATTTAATAATGAGGAGTGAGCTTCACAAGCTCAGTGAATTAAATTTACTAGAAGTATTCAATTTGTATAAATAATCTTCTAATATTCATTCATCTATATCTCATATAATTTGATAATAGCATTCTATTATCACTACTGATATCATAATCCCCATCCTTTATCAATCTCTTCTTCTCATATATTTAATCACCTTGAGAGTATCAATTCTATCTCATAATTACTTCGTTATGAGGTTCACAACATATAATCGATCACTCAGATAATCCTTATCATATAATACTTTAATATATTTTTTCTCATCATGTTTATCTCTCTGTGAGACTCATTCATCTATCAATAAATTTATAATTAGAATAACACTTTAGCATCTCAAACAACAATAATCAATATTTAAAAAATATGCAATGCATGAATTATTATTTGGGAACGTTTTCCTACATGTCAACATGTTTTTATCTCAGATGTTGCCTTCCTAGTTCTTTTATCACCAGCACATACCGACCGTCACGGTTTTCATTTATTTCCAGCATATACCGACTATCATGGTTTTCATTTATCTCCAGCATATACCGACTGTCACGATTTTCAGTTATCTCCAGCATATACCGGCTGTCACGATTTTCATTTAGACCGGCCCCCTCCTGGTTCTTTTATTTCATGCATATGCATATGAAATATAATATAAAAACAAACATGTATTCGGACATTAAATTTAGCTATCAAGCTTTTTCTCAAAATTATTATTTGATTATACTCATTAAATTTTCTCCTCATATATCATATTAAATTATCAACCATAACTTATCAAGGATTTCATTTATCCCTTCATTATTTAATCAACTCATTATTCCAGTAATATTACTTCTCATATAATAAATCTCTAACTTATCAATTATTCCTATCATACCCATCAACTAACTTTCATCTATTATCAAATCATAGGTTAATAATTAATTCAAATATCAACACTGTATATTTCATATTTATCTCGATTACTTAAAGTAAATCTAACTCACCACGTAGCACTTAGAGCTACCCGTTGATCACCTCCTTGCCTTTCTGCTTTTTTCAGCAATTACACCCGATTGCTTATCGTGAACACCTGACATAATATTTATATTAAGATTTATAATTTATTCTTCAATTCTTCCAGAATTCATACCCTTTAAAATTTCCACATTGAATTTCGAGAATTTCATGTATGCTAAATTTCAAAAAATAAAATTCACATTATTACCTTTTTGTTTTTCTTAGAGCTTTTCTCGACTTTTTTTAAAATTCTTTCGTAAATCCCTTCAAAATTTTAATATTTCAACATTGCTTTCAGTCCCCAAGTATTTAAAGAAATAGAGTAATTTGAATTGAAGTTGAATAAAACTAAACAGGATTTGGTAAGAAATACTTCTAATAAAACAAAATTTTAACTTTATATATAAAACGTTCCACCACCATCAACACCGCTTTTATACCTTTTAGGTGCTGGGTGCTGCACCCTCAATTAAATTAGTGTGCCATGTTGTAAATGGTGACAACACCTGGACATCCAGGTGTTGTCCCATCATTATTTTTTTTTCTAATGTCCCAAAAAAAATTCTTTTTTTTCTTTTCTTTTTCTTTTTCTCTTCTTACTTACCTTGGACATTTCTAATTCTTTTTCTTTTTCTTTTTTTTGTAATCAGACCACCATGCGTCCAGTTTTTTTTTCAAAAGAATTATTTTATTCAATAATAAACATTTCATGTATATGTTATTTTATTTTAATTCCATGTCATATTTATCAAATTACTTATTTACCCATACTTTAAGAACACGGGTATTACAATTCTACTCACCTAATAAAAATTCTGTCCCTGAAATTTCCTTACCTAACTCAAGAAGTAATTGTGAATAACATTTCTTCACAGTTGTCTTATGCTCTCATGTAATTTTTTCAACATATTTATTCCGTTACAAAACTTGAATTAATGGAATTACTTTATTACACAAGACTTATTCTTTTCTGTCTAGAATTCTGACTGGTACTTGTATAAAGGTCAAATCTTCCTGAAGTTCTACAACTTGGCTTGAAATGTTATGAGATTCATCATGTAAACACTTTCTCAAAAGTGAAACATGAAATATATTATATAATTGTTTTAATTCTAGAGGCAAATCCAAGCTATTCACAACTAGTCCAACTTTCTCAATAACCTCATAGAGTCCCCCATACTTGAGACTCAACTTTCCTTTCCTTTTCACCCTCAACACACCTTTCCATGGAGATATTTTCAAATATACCCAATCACATACTTGAAACTCAAGAGGTCTTATTCTATTATTAGCATAGCTATTCGGTCTACTCTATGTTGCTTTAAGGTTCTCTCTAACCAGTTTGATTCCTTCAATTGTTAACTCAATAATTTGTGGACCAAATATATTTCTCTCTCCCACTTCTTCCCAACATACAGGAGTTCTACACCCCTACCATACAACTTCTCAAACGATGTCATTCCAATACTAGATTATTACAAGCAAATTCAATCAATGACAAGTAAGCATCACAACTTACTGAGAACTCATCACATTTGCCCTCAATATATCTTCTAGTACTTTAATAATTCTTTATATCTACTTATCTGTTTGATGATAAAGAGTTGTACTAAATTGTAACTGCATACCCATGGCTTTCTAAAAGCCTTTCTAAAACCAAGATGCAACTCTAGCATCTCTATTTGACACTATGCTCAATAGTACTCCATACAACCTCACAATCTTAGTCACATACAATTCAGCCAACTTTTTAGGACTCCAATTAGTTTTAATTGGAAGAAATCGAGATGACTTAGAAAGTCTATCTACTATCACTTACACTGTATCGTGACCTCTCTGGGTATGAAAAAATCCAGAAATAAAATCCATGCTCACATTTTTCTATGGTCATTCGAGCACAGGAAGATGCTGTAGTAAGCCTCCCGGAAGTTTGTTCTCTAACTTCACTTGCTGACAAACCAAACATCTAGAAATATATTAATCTATATCCCTCTTCAATTCTGACCACTAGTAATTCTATCTCAATCGTCTGTACATCTTATTGTTACTCGAGTGTATCGAATATACATCATCATGTGCCTCTTTCAATGTCTTCTTTCTCAACTCAGCATCATTGGGAACATATATCCTATGTTTCAATACCAAAATACCATTATTTCTAATTTTTAACTCATATTACTTTCTACTAATCACTTTCTGCTTAATCTTCTCTATCTCCACATCTCTACCTTGCATTTCTAACAAGCATTTTACTATAGATGACTGTACAACCATGTTTGCTAACAATGATCCTCTATCACTGATATTCAACTTCATTCTTATCTATCTTAAATCTATCATCAATTTCACATCGTGACTCTCAATAACAGTTAATTTTTCTGTAGATTTTCTACTCAATGCATCAGTTACCATATTCTCTTTTCTAGATGATAGTGAATTATACAATCACAGTCCCTAATAAACTCCATCCACCACTTCCGTCTCAAATTCAACTATCTCTAGGTATGTAAGTATGTCAAACTCTTGTGATCAGTAAATATCTCACAAGTGGCTCCAAACAGATGATGTCTCCAAATCTACAAAGCAAACATTATAGCAGCCAACTCTAAGTCATAGGTCAGGTAATTTCTTTCATGATTCTTTTATTGCCTAAAAGCATATGCCACTACCTTCCCATGTTGTACCAACACACATCCCAACTCTTGACGAAATGCATCACTATCCACCACAAATTCTTCATCACTATAAGGAAATACCAATATTGAAGTTGTAGTCAATTTCTCCTTTAGTAATTGAAAATTTTTCTCACATTCCCTAAACCGTACAACTTTCACCTCTTTCCTGGTCAATATAGTCAATAGTACTGCAATAATAAAAAATATATATATTATGGATAAATCATCTATAATAACCAACCAACCCTAAAAAGCTTTTGATCTCAGTCACATTAGTTTGTCTTTCCCAACTCAACATTGTCTCTACCTTTTGTAGATCAACTGTTATGTCATCTTCAGATATTACATGCCCCAAGAAAGTTATTCCATTCAGCCAAAATTTACATTTAGGAAATTATGGCATAAAATCTCTCTCTCCTTAAAATCTCCAACACAATTTCTAAATATTTTACACGCTCTTCCTTAGTCTTAGAATACACCAAGATGTCATCAATGAACACAACCACAAAACTATCAAGAAATAGTTTAAACATTTTTATTCATCAAGTCCATGAATGTTGCTGGAGCATTAGTCAACCCAAATGGCATCACAAGAAACTTATGATCATAACGTGTCCTAAAAGCAGTCTTAGGCACATCTCCCTCCTTTATCCTTAACTGGTGATAACTTGATCTCAAGTTTATATTTGAAAACACCTTCACTCTCTACAACAGTTCAAACAAATCATCTATCCTGGACAAGGGATATTTGTTCTTAATAGTGATCTTATTCAACTATCTGTAGTCTATACATAATCTTATCATTCCATCTTTCTTCTTCACAAACAACATAAGGCTCCCGAAGGTGACATGTTAAATCGAATAAATTTGTTTATCTAACAACTCTTAAACTTTCAACTCTCTTAACTCAGTTGGTGTCACTCTATAGAGTGTTATAGATATATGTGATGAACCTAGTATCACATCAATAGAGAATTTAATCTCTCTACTAGGAGACAAACTAGACAACTCATCATGAAATATATTAGAATAATCTTTCTCCAGTAAGATTTTTTCTAACTTCCTATTTTCCTTTTTAGAATCCATTATATATACCAAATGCTCCTCACAACACTTCTTCAACCATCTACTAGTAGTCAGAGCAAAATAAGATAATTTGAGAGTATCTTATGTTCTTCCTGAAAGTTAAACTCTTCATGTCCATATCTTGAACACTACATTCTTTCTGGAACAATCAACTTATGCATAATACGTCGACAACAAGTTCATTCCCAAAATCAAATGAAAATCTATCATATTAAGGTAATAAATCAACTTCAAATTCTTTATCATTGATACGAATCACACAACCCTTGTAAACATTTATAATTATCACTTTATCTCTAGTGGGAACTTCAACAATAATATTATGCATCAAATGACTAATACATGCATCAATAGACTTCATATGAATACTGGATGCAAAAGAATAGGTTTCACCAGGATCAACCAACATTGATATGTCCATATTTTCTACATACAAAGCACTTCAAATTAGGACAATTATAGGATAAATTTCTTATCTGATTACATCTATAACAAATTTTTGTCTCTCGATCATACATCAGATTATCATTTTTTCTTGGTGGTATACTTACTTCCTCTGCCATGACTCCCAGTTCTCATAACCTGTCTCCCAAATTTAATGGTCCCACCGATATTACTTTGAGTTACAGAAGCAACAAATCATGCTTGCCTCTGACTCTGTACTAAAGTTTCTTGTAACAATGAACGCCCCATTTGGGGTGGTCTCTCACCCTGTACACTCATACTATCACTACCTCTACAACATTCATGTCTAAGCCTCTTTAACCACTCTTTCTCTTTTCTTAAACTCCATCACATCTTTCTCAATCTGAAGTGCTATATCCACCAACCTGACATAATTCGTTTGCCTTATGTAAGATAGTTTCGATCAAATCTTAAAATATAGTTCATCTATAAACCTCTTAAACTTCTTCTCCTCTAGGTCTACCATTTCCGGTACAAATCTCGACAAAGCCATAAATCTCTTATCATACTGAGTCATAGTCAATACATTTTCCTCAAATAAATAAAATCTCTCTCTTATTGGGCTCTAAAGGTATAAGGAAAGTATTTATCAAGGAAAACCTCCTTAAACCTATTTCAAGTTAAGAGTCTATCAACATATACACTTACCCTAGGGAGAGTATCCTCCCGTCATTCTAAAGCTTCTCATTCTAACTCAAACGAAGCAAATGTGACCTTATGCCTGTCAGTCATTAGTAAAGTACCCAAACAATCTCTCTACATATTTTACCCATAGCTCAGACTCAAACGGATTCATAAATCCTTTAAACAACAAAGCATTCAACTTAATATATCTAACAAAACAATATCCCTGCATCTCATGCATAACTTTACCTTTTCCCTTTTCAACATCTACCATTATTGGATTTACAACAACCTCAGACATTACTCTAACATGTTCATCAAGTCTATGCTATAGACTATCAACTCTATCATCTGTTACATTCATTTTCTCAAGAGTATGAGTAAGAGCTTCTCTTAGCTCATCTCTTTCAACTCCAGATTCTCTTACATCCTTACTAATATCAATTATATTGTCAACCCGTTTCCTTCTAGGAACCACAGACTCAGACTCAACCTCCCTCTTAAACTCGACTTTTCTAAACATTGAGGGTCTATCACATCCCCTTTAATTCAAAACTCTACCTCTAGCCCTAGCACGTCCACATGTCATCCTCAGATTATTCATTAAAATATAATTTATTTTAATCTTTCATTTTTTTTCTTTTTATGGAGTATACATAATCATAAAACCTAATGCTCTGATACCAAAATTGTAACGACCCATCCCGGGTTACCCCCGAGACGGTGTCGTCACATTTTGAAAATCCTAGCACAACACGTATATGCAACAATGTAAAAATATCAACTAAATTATCTACATATATAAATCCTTAACCCTCAACAGGGAAGTTACATCATTTAGATCTCAACTGAACAGTATATACAACATAGTATGCATTAATATTTACAAATATTTTTTTTCATTAGTTTGAGGATATGGACCACGTGGCTTACAGATAATGACTTAGTCTGAAAATCAGCTCGCCAATCTATCTGACCTACCTGCTACCTGAAATTATTTAACAATGAGGAGTGAACTTCACAAGCTCAGTGAATTAAATTTATTAGAAGTATTCAATTTGTATAAATAGTCTCCCAATATTCATTCATCTATATCTCATATAATTTGTTAATAGCATTCTATTATCACCACTCATATCATAATCCCCATCCTTTATCAATTGATAGACGCTTAAATATACATATTTAAGCCCCCTTATTTACACTTGTTAGATCCTTTATTATGTTAATTTGGTATCTTTTACTCCATTTGTGTGTTTTACATGTTTTTATAGGGTCTTGGAGAAAAAGAAGCAGTTTTGGCACTTTAAGGAAGAAATCTAGAAGCCCTGGAGCACTTTCTGGACAAAGTGCGATCGAGCGCACATGCAATACGATCGAGCGCACATACGATCGTGCGCACACTTGTAGGATCGAGCGCACATTGCGATCGAGCGCAAAGATACGGGCGTGAACAGTAAACTGCAGAACCTTATTTTGGAAAAAACAAGATTTTCGTTTTAGGAAAGTTTAGGACTCATGGGTCTATTAGGACTTCTCAAAGACCTATAAATACACTTGTAACTCACACAAAAAAAGACACCTTAGATAGAAAACACTTTTCTCTTTTCTTGGAGTGGAGAGCTTGGGAGAGAATTGACGCCTCTTCTCTCGGGTTTATTCTTCTCCCTTATGTTTTGTTTAATTATGTTTACTTCAGTTAGTATGTATAACTAACTCTCTTATAGGGCTCGATTGAAGCCCTAGTTATGCATTCCCATATTTTTATTCATTGATTAAATCTTTGCATAGCTTATTATGTTACTTAACTTGATTAACACCTGTGCTTATTTACATTCCTCATATGTATGTGTAAGGCCAACGTATGCATGTGGTATGGATAGGTTAGTTAGATCAATTTGGATGACCGAGTCCTGGGTCTAACATTAGTAACAAGGGACCATCTTATCCGGATACCCGGGTTAATCAACATGGGAAACCAGGAGTAGATACCATGCCCTAGGTCTCATGTGGTTGTCGATTTCCACAGTACCTATGCTTTCTTAAGGAACAACTCAAGCAGATACCATGCTGAATTCCTTAAGGAAGAAAAGAGTTAGAGTAGATACCATGCCTAACTCGTTGCTTAGGGAAATCAATAGCTTAAGGAGTAGATACCATGCCCTTAGGTTGGCAACCAGTAGGTACACATAATATGGCTAGAGCACTGATACTTTATACAAAATCGGGAATGTATGACTAGTGATGGATATCAAAGCCCTATGTCTTTATTATTATCAAATCACCCTTCAGTTTATTATTTCTATCTTTTTACATTGCAATTATAATTCTAAATCGAACTTTACCAATCCCTGTGGAGATGATCTTGCATTCGCACACTATGCTACACTATTGACCTTGTGCACTTGCAAGTAAAACAAGTGCGATTATTTACCCATTTATTTAGGTATATAAACGCGCAACAAGTTTTTGGCGATCGATCGCATTTAGGGCAGAGAGTACCCGAACAACAGAGTTGCACTACTGCACTAAACACTGGTTTTTCTGCTTTATGCACGGACTTCGATCCCGACATCCGGAATTCTTTTCCCTCGATCCCGAGCTTGAACGGACCATCCGAAAAAGGCTTAGGGACAACCTTGAGGAGAACAAAGGAGAAATCGAGAACGAAACACAAATGGCGGAACAGCTCGAAAACCAGCAACCACCTGCACGAGTTCCAATGAAGCAATCCTTCATCCCTCGGAACATCGATCAACCATCATGCATAGCATATCAACCTGAGGCAGCGGGAAATTACTACATATCTCCGCAAATCTTGAATGCCTTGACGCATTTTAGAGGAACCCCTAATGAAGATCCACACTTACATCTCCGAGAATTTTTTGATCTTTGCAAGTTCTAGCACATACAAGGACTAGACCAAGAAGGAATAAGGTTAATTCTATTCCCTTTTTCCTTGAAAGATCATGCTAAACTTTGGTATAATTCCTTGCCTGCAGTTTCCATCCACACTTGGGAGGAGTTAGCAAGCAAATTCTTGAGGAAATTCTTCCCAGCCCAAAAGACAAGACAAATGAGGAAGGAGATCCAATCCTTCCAACAAAAGGATGGGGACAATGTGCAATTTAAGTTTGGGGGTATGGGGACACATTCACACACTCACTATGTCCAACAATTTTTTTGTTTTGTTTTGTTGTCGTTGTTGTTTTGTTATTATTTTCATAGATAAATGCTTGTTCATTATGTCTAATAAACTTTTTATGATCTAAACAAAATGTTATGATTCGACTTCATCAGTAAGCTTAACACTTTGAACATATAGGCCAATAAACAAGTTTTGAACCTAGATCACTGCCCTTTTGGCATTTAAGAATTCACAAGTTTAACTTGAGCTATCACGAACACATTAGCACATAGCTGTGTGGGGTATGACATGTTATTTGGATTGGTATGTTTCTTTTGCTTGACTGTGAACTAGATGACCATTAGATTGACATTTTGGCATATAAAAATAGAAAAGATTAATTCGTACTCAAAAAAAAAAAATGCTCCTAATGATCAATAAAAACAAATTTTCCGCTGAGTAACTGGCCCTCTTGCCTCAGTAAGCATTGAGTGTCACGTCAAAAGGTGAAAAATCTTAAGTGATCATTAAAAAAGGAATTTTTCGCTGAGTAACTGGCCCTCTTGCCTCAGTAAGCATTGAGTGTCACGTCAAAATGTGGAAAATTCTAAATGGTAGCATAAAAATCAGTTAGTTTCGTAGCCTTGTTGACTCGAGCTAGTAAGTCCTTAGGGGTGTCTTTACACCTAATGCCCTAAAACCATCTGGTTTGGGAGTCATTGGCCAAACGCTCGTTACACGAGTCATCAAGAAAGCTTAAGGGAACTAACTTGGCAAAAATCTCGCAAATAAAAGTCTATGCCATATTTGTTGACTCTAATAGGAAGTTTGGTGAATCTTGAGTCATCGAAACACTACCTGTTTGAATTTCTTGAAAACCCAACCTTTTATGTGCTGATCACCACACACCAAAGTCAAACTTGTGATATCTTAAAATACCTAGTGAATATGATTTACGTTCAAAACTCTTATTCATTGCAGATATATGTTTACACTTGTTAAGCTTGCTCATGAATGCGCATCATTGTTTTGTGTAAAATCTAGATTTTTTTATAGACACTATGAACATTGGATTTATCTATATTTCTGTTTTAGTTTTTGGTTTTGTATTGCTAAGGGACTAGCAATATGTAAGTTTGGGGGTGTGATAGACGCTTAAATATACATATTTAAGCCCCCTTATTTACACTTGTTAGATCCTTTATTATGTTAATTTGGTATCTTTTACTCCATTTGTGTGTTTTACATGTTTTTATAGGGTCTTGGAGAAAAAGAAGCAGTTTTGGCACTTTAAGGAAGAAATCTAGAAGCCCTGGAGCACTTTCTGGACAAAGTGCGATCGAGCGCACATGCAATGCGATCGAGCGCACATACGATCGTGCGCACACTTGTAGGATCGAGCGCACATTGCGATCGAGCCCATTGCGATCGAGCGCAAGGACATATGCGATCGAGCGCAAAGATACGGGCGTGAACAGTAAACTGCAGAACCTTATTTTGGAAAAAACAAGATTTTCGTTTTAGGAAATTTTAGGACTCATGGGTCTATTAGGACTTCTCAAAGACCTATAAATACACTTGTAACTCACACACAAAAAGACACCTTAGATAGAAAACACTTTTCTCTTTTCTTGGAGTGGAGAGCTTGGGAGAGAATTGACGCCTCTTCTCTCGGGTTTATTCTTCTCCCTTATGTTTTGTTTAATTATGTTTACTTCAGTTAGCATGTGTAACTAACTCTCTTATAGGGCTCGATTGAAGCCCTAGTTATGCATTCCCATATTTTTATTCATTGATTAAATCTTTGCATAGCTTATTATGTTACTTAACTTGATTAACACCTGTGCTTATTTACATTCCTCATATGTATGTGTAAGGCCAACGTATGCATGTGGTATGGATAGGTTAGTTAGATCAATTTGGATGACTGAGTCCTGGGTCTAACATTAGTAACAAGGGACCATCTTATCCGGATACCCGGGTTAATCAACATGGGAAACCAGGAGTAGATACCATGCCCTAGGTCTCATGTGGTTGTCGATTTCCACAGTACCTATGCTTTCTTAAGGAACAACTCAAGCAGATACCATGCTGAATCCCTTAAGGAAGAAAATAGTTAGAGTAGATACCATGCCTAACTCGTTGCTTAGGGAAATCAATAGCTTAAGGAGTAGATACCATGCCTTTAGGTTGGCAACCAGTAGGTACACATAATATGGCTAGAGCACTGATACTTTATACAAAATCGGGAATGTATGACTAGTGGTGGATATCAAAGCCCTATGTCTTTATTATTATCAAATCACCCTTCAGTTTATTATTTCTATCTTTTTACATTGCAATTATAATTCTAAATCGAACTTTACCAATCCCCGTGGAGATGATCTTGCATTCGCACACTATGCTACACTATTAACCTTGTGCACTTGCAAGTAAAACAAGTGCGATTATTTACCCATTTATTTAGGTATATAAACGCGCAACATCAATCTATTCTTCTTATATATTTAATCACCTTGAGACTATCAATTATATCTCATAATTACCTCGTTATGAGGTTCATAGCATATAATTAATCACTCAGATAATCCTTATCATATCATACTTTAATATTTATTTCCCATTATGTCTATCTCTCTGGAGACTCATTCATCTATCAATAAATTTACAATTAGAATAACACTTTAGCATCTTAAACAATAATAATCAATAACTTCTTACTTGGTAATTCTGTTTATTTTTTGACTGGGAATATGCCAATTGAGCAGATCTTGCTCAATTTTTGCAATATTGATTTCTTGACTGTTTATAGCATGATTAGGATCTTGACAAATATGATCAGTAGGTGGGTTATCAAATCTTGGAGGTGATGAAGTATTTGAACCTGATATGGATGATGAGTCATCACCCTGTCGACGTCTCCTAAATAGTCTTTTCATAAAAACGGTTTGAAGATATGGCTAAGAAGGCAGTAGTTCAAAAGTGAATAATGTTTCTACCGGGACCACCTACTGGGACCACCCTATCATCGGGCTTACCAACAGTAAACAAAGGGCTGACCAACGACTTTACCAAAAACGCAGACACAGCAAAACCAGAGACTTAATAGCAATATAATCAAAACAAGATTATGAGCAGAATATAAAGGAAACAGATGAACAGATACTTAGCTCTGATACCAATTGTGAACAGGATCGAGTGAATAGTGAATTGTGAACAGTAAACTTAATAAAAGATAACCAGTGAACAGTAAACAAAATAAATAATATAAACAAGTCTGATGTCAATATGGTTAATGACCTGAGCACATATTAAAACCGGTAATGAAAATAGTTTTTGAAATGATTATAAACAGATACTTTTATATATTGAGATTGCAAGAGCTTACAGTGCAATATGAGATGATACCTCACTTCTTTCACACTTTTTACAAACTCGCACTAAAACTCTCTCTTGAAAATGAAACTCTAAAACCAACTCTGGTTTTTACAATGATAGTAAACTTATTTATAGAAGACTCGGACTTCAATAGTCTAGATATTATTGATAAGATTGATGACCCTATAACTAAGAAAGAATACTTAGTAAAATTAAGAAATATTCTTTGCGAAGAACAAAGAATTAAGACCTCTGAACCATATAACCTTGAAAAAATATTAGAAAAAAAATTTCAAAAACCAAAAGTTGCTACCGTCCAAGATTTACAAATGGAAGTTAATTCCATGAAAGAACAGATTAAAAATATTCAAAAAGATACTATAGATCTAAAGGCAAAAATGGTTAATTTAGAAATAAATAACCTTAAAGAATCAATTATATCACAAACCGACAAAAAAAGAAAATCTCAAGAAGCTCAAACTTTAGAAACAACTAGTGAACCAAAAGATAGCTTTGTTAATTTAATAGAAAGAATTAATTACCAGAAATGGTGATTGGTGGCCATATTTTGGCACCGATTCCACTATCCTTCCTCCTATTACTCAAGAAGCATTGCAATATTTCAGACAGACCACCATCAATGACAAGCCTTATTCCCATGACTTACTTTTTCATGCTCTATTTGCTATCCCATGGATAATTTCTTGGGACTATAGTATCACTGGTTCTATCATTGAAGGTACACAGTGGGAACTTATGGCAATAAAAAGAATATTTAAGGTCAAATGATGGGCAAAATATGATTGTTTATATTCCAATCTTAACACTGTTAAGACATGGTTTTGCAATAATCTTCAAAATGCCAAGATTAATCAAAAAATCCCAGGACTTTCCAAGTTATCAAAACAAGAAAAGAAGAAAAAGCTCCTTGAAGAGCTATCTCAGTTATCGGATAGCGATGAAGACAGTACCCAGACTCCTACCGATAATCTCAATACTCCACCAGACTATTATGCACAGGATCAATATGAAGGATATGATTATGACCTAAAGGGATAGACAGCTGGACAGACAGACTCAAAAGCAGATGCTTGTGTCTTAGTTGTCATAACTTTATAATAAACTTTATAAATTAAATTCAAATTACGAGTTCCTGTCTTAATATCCAATCCTTTTAATTGAATATCTAAAGTAAGAGTATCAATTAAATTTGGATCATATAAATCTATAGAAAAGTTTGGATAACAGTTAAAATATACAGGACCATTATGAATATTGGAGGCAACCAATGATAATAATGAGTTTTGAAAATTTAGATGTCTAGCATCTCTTAACATCATTAATACGGGAGTATCAATTCCTAAGCTATGCAAAGGTTTAATAGCAATTTGGCTAGTCCTAAATGCAAATATTTAAATCCTTCTTGTTTATGCTTTAGTATTGATGATAAAGATAATAATTTAATACTTTCATTTTCTCTGCTAATACTGTAAGTTTAATAAATTTACAATTAGAATAACACCTTAGCATCTTAAACAATAATAATCAATATTTAAAACAGATGCAATGCATGAATTATTATTTGGGAACGTTTTCCCACATGTCGACATGTTTTTATCTTAGATCAGCTGCCTTCCCGATTCTTTTATCTTCAGCACATACCGACTGTCACAGTTTTCCTTTATTTTCAGCATATACCGGTTATCACGGTTTTCATTTATCTCCAACTGTCACGGCTTTCAGTTATCTTCAGTATATACCGGCTGTCACGGTTTTCATTTATCTCCAGGATATACCGACTGTCACGATTTTCAGTTATCTCCAGCATGTACCGGCTGTCACGGTTTTCATTTATCTCCAGCATATACCGGCTGTCACAGTTTTCATTTAGACCAACCCCCTCCCAATTCTTTTATTTCATGCATATGCATATGAAAAACGATATAAAATATACATATGAACAATAATATAAAAACAAACATGTATTCAGACATTCAATTTAGTTATCCAACTTTTTCTCAAAATTATTATTCGATCATATTCATTAAATTTTCTTCTTATATACCATATCAAATTATCAACCATAACTTATCAAAGATTTCATTTATCTCTTCATTATTTAATCAACTCATTATTCCAATAATATTACTTATCATATAATAAATCTCTAACATATCAATTATTCCTATTATACCTATCAACCAACTTTCATATATCATCAAATCATAGGTTAATAATTAATTCAAATATCATCATTGTATATTTCATATTTATCTCGATTACTAAAAGTAAATCTAACTCACCATATAGCACTTAAAGCTACCCGTGGATCACCTCCTTGCATTTCTACTTTTTTCAGCAATTGCACCCGATTGCTGATCGTCAACACCTGACATAATATTTATATTAAGATTTATAATTTATTCTTCAATTCTTCCAGAATGCATACCCTTTAAAATTCCCACATTGAATTTCGGGAATTTCATGTATGTTAAATTTCAAAAAATAAAATTCACATTATTACTTTTTATTTTTCTTAGAGCTTTTCTCGACTCTCTTTAAAATTCTCCTGTAAACCCCTTCAAAATTTTAATATTTCAACCTTCCTTTCAGTCCCCAAGTATTTAAAGAAATATGATAATTTGAATTGAAGTTGAAGAAAACCAAACAGGATTTAATAAAAAATACTTAAAATAAAACAAAATTTTAACTTTATATATAAAACAGTATGCCACCGTTTAGCACCGCTTTTACACCTTTTAGGTGATGGGTGTTGGATCCTCAATTAAATTAGTGTTCTATGTTGTAAATGGAGACAACACCGGGACGTCCAGGTGTTGTCCCACCATCATTATTTTTTTCTAATGTCCAAAAAACTATTTTTTTTTCTTTTTCTTTTTCTCTTCTTACATACCTTGGACACTTTTAATTTTCTTTTCCTTTTTCTTTATAACCACACCACCATGCATCCAGTTTTTTTTTAAAAGAATTATTTTATTTAATAATAAACATTTCATATATATATTATTGTATTTTAATTCCATGTCATATTTATCAAATTACTTCTTTACCCATGCTTTAAGAACACGAGTATTACATAACTCCCCTGTTGAGGGTTGATGATAGATGTATTTATATATTTTCAGTCGATGTATGTTTTATATTGTCGCATATATGTGTCGTGCTGGGATTTCAAAACGTGATGACATCGTCTCGAGAGTGATTAACCCGAGATAGGTCGTTACATCTACATCATCTTTTTTGGTATTAACAGTTATATACATGATTTGTCTCAGGATTTCTGTGAAGTCCTCGTGGTTTCTTTTGATGCGACAAAAAAGAAAATTGATGAAAAAGTATTAAAGTGATAAAATGAATTGTAAAGGGTACTAAAGTAGCATAAAAAAATCACAAGAACTTAAATTAAAAAATGTTAAATTACAGGTATTTTATTGTTATTTACCCATTTATGAATGGCCATCATCATTCAATAGAGTAGTAAAAATTAAAACAGTACCAAAAAGGCTTCACAAGCTATGGAGGAAAGACAGATAAGCTCTTATGACAAAAGCTACAGAACATGTGACTCCAAAACCTTTATCAGCCCCCAAAAAAAACACAATAATTAAAGGCTTACTTAAGTTGAGCTTTGTTTTGCGGTTTAATACATGTTTACACTTTTTCTACTTCAGCATATATTTTGTGCATATCCATAATATCTTTCTTTCACGTGTTGAATTATTTAATTTCAAAATATATAAAAATTTTGGATTGATCACATAGTTAATGCAAATATAATCATTTTGTTTAGAAAAAATCAAAAGCTAAAAAAAACTAAAAAAAAAGTAAAAATTGTAATTTGCAAGCAATGATATATCGATGCATTACTGATTTTCCTATAGTAAATCAACAGCTTGTCAATCGTAAACATAACAATTTTGTATTTTTGATAGAAGATTTAAAATTCAACAAGTACTCACTTGCGCCAAATGTCTTTTAATACCATAATTAAGTAAGATTCTTTATAAATTACTTTTGAAGACCATTACAGTCAATCCCATAATTTACTGTTTAATTTTTTTGAGATCATTCATCATTCCTAATAAATTGACTGTTAGACACCGTCGTCTATGCTAATTTGTTATCATAAGACATGTTTGGATAAAATTATTTTTAAAATAAAAATAAAAAATATTTTTTAATAGTTTTTGAAAAAATATATATTTAAATAACTGTAATTTAAAAACAATTTTTAAAATAAAAAACAATAAAAAAATTATTTGAATTTAAAAAGCTAAAAGCTGGACAAAAAAATTATAATAAAAAATCCATAATATAAGGCACACTTCTTTCTTTTTTTTTTCTTCTGTTCTTCTTTTGCCTCCTCTTCTTCTCCAAAAAAAAATATAGGCTTGTTTCTTCTTCTTCTTTTCCTCTTTTTCTTGTTCTCCTAATGGTTCTTCTCCTTCCTATTCTCCCTTTGGCAGGTCCAGATTTGGGCTCGCGACTCCAACCCCGCAGTAGCATCTCAACAGATCTTCTTACTTCACAATTTCAATTTTTTTTCTATTTTGTTTTCTTCGTAGTTTTTTTATTTGTATTATCTGGTGTCTCAAAAAATCTATGAAAAAAATAATTAAAACTGAAAACTCTGGTTGAAAACACCAAAAAAGAGTTTTCTAAAATCAATTTTCAAAAACATTTATTTTAAAAGTAGTTTTCAAAAATTACATCTAAAATCTGATACCCAGACATTTTTATTCACTCTCGACCAGGGAAAAAAGATTAGAAAGTGAATGGCAATAAGGAAATTCTAAGCTAAAATATGGTTATTTATATTAGATTCTCACCTTATAACCACCAACTCACACTATGATCCAACTTAGCTGAAAACAACCACTTGGAAACATTTTTGTCTTGAATTCGAGAGAGTAAAAAAAATTCCTTTTGAGAAAGATGGAATTTTCCGGCAACCAATTCGACGTAATTGTCGTCGGAGCAGGCATAATGGGCAGCTCCACTGCATACCAACTAGCCAAAAGAGGTCAAAAGACTCTATTACTTGAGCAATTCGATTTTTTGCACCACCGTGGATCCTCACACGGCGAGTCACGCACCATCCGTGCTACCTACCCGGAGGACTACTACAACGGCATGGTTAACGAGTCCTCTCAACTATGGGAACAAGCCCAAAGAGAAATCGGGTACCGGGTCCACTTCAAGGCCCAACATTTAGATATGGGTCCATCGGAAGACGCGAGTCTCCGTTCCGTTATAGCCAGCTGTCAGAAAAACATGGTGCCACATCAGGTCCTCGACAGCCAGCGGGTCGCCGAGAAATTCTCTGGCAAAATCAACATACCTGAGAATTGGATAGGGGTGTCCAGTGAGCTCGGTGGTATAATCAAGCCCACTAAGGCAGTGTCCATGTTTCAAACGCTAGCATTCCAAAAGCGTGCAATTCTTAGAGATAATACGGAGGTAAAAAACATAGTGAAAGATGAGGTAAAAGGAGGGGTAATAGTGTGCACGAGCAACGGTGAAACGTTTCGTGGTAAAAAATGTGTGGTAACAGCGGGCGCTTGGATGAAAAAGTTGGTTAAAACCGTTGGTGGAATTGAGCTTCCTATTCAAGCTTTGGAGACTACTGTCTGTTATTGGAGGATTAAAGAAGGGCATGAGGATGAGTATGCAATTGGTGGAGATTTTCCTACGTTTGCAAGCTACGGTGAGACATACATATATGGTACGCCGTCGTTGGAGTACCCGGGACTGATCAAGATTGCGGTGCATGGCGGGTACCCATGTGACCCGGATAAGAGGCCGTGGGGACCTGGAGTGAAGTTGAGTGCTCTGAAGGAATGGATTGAGGGGAGATTCAAAGGATTTGTTGATTCAAATGGGCCTGTTGCAACACAGTTGTGTATGTATTCAATGACGCCAGATGAGGATTTTGTGATTGATTTTCTGGGTGGGGAGTTTGGGAAAGATGTTATTATAGCTGGTGGGTTTTCGGGTCATGGATTCAAGATGGCCCCGGCGGTGGGGAGGATATTGGCTGACCTTGTGCTTAGCGGGGAAGCAAAAGGAGTGGATCTAAAGCACTTTATGATAGGGAGGTTTAAGGACAATCCTAAAGGGAATGTCAAAGATTTTGATGAACAAGTTAGCTTTGCTATAAATCTCCAGTGACGACACCAAAATCCATGTGCTATTCGTTTTGCTTTTTTATTTTCTTTGATTGAAAACCCATTTGGTAGCCTATGTAACAAAAATTTGTGCATTTGTGTCCATTAATATATTATCCTATTTACGTTCACATAAAGCATCAGCTCAACCCACAAAATCTCAACCAATATATTCGACCCATTTCCAATCTTTTGGCTTATCCGCTACAAAGTATAATTCAACGTAACGTTTTAGGTAAGATTAAAATTCAAATTCATTCATAATACAAATCAAAGTAAACTCGAACCAAATTTTTATCGATCTCTGTCAAAACTCGATTCAATCAAGCTCAAGTCAAATTCAAACCTTAAAATTAGACTCAATTAGTATATCAAATCGAACTCAAATACATTAAAATTCGTTTCGAAATGCTCTCAAAAAATTTGATAAGCTATAATTATATTAATATTAATATTTTTATTTATTAAAATTAAAATGCAAACTCGAACTCGAATAAACTCATTTATTATCAAGCTCGAACCAAACTCAACTCCAACTATAAAAAAATTGATCGAGCTCAAACTCGAACTTAATTTTTTAGCTTGATTCAAACTCGAATTCAAACTTGTTTATTTTAAATCTAACCGAGCTGGAACACCTTAGTATTCGGGCTCAGCTCGAGTCCACCACTAAATACAAATAGCCATTTTTCACAAGTTACATTGAAGCAATTGAACAAATATTAAGTTACAAAAAGAACATCAGGATAACACAACCAAACCAAGCACAAGGACGATTAGTCATCATAACTACCATGCATAGGCGTAGAATCATGTGCGACGGTAACAATGATTGTAATTACATAACCTTTGATTAGAGTCAAGTCAATAAGTTCTCAATCTATGTCCTCTGTAATGCTAACAAGGATTCTTTTTCTTATTGGTTCGGAACCAAGTAGTCTGAGATTTATGACAACAAAAATGGCAAATCACAGTTGCTTGGTTGAGCTAAACAATAAATCGATATTGTCATGTCTAGAAGGAAAAATCAAAGATTATACAAACGAGCCCGATACCCATTTGAAGCACAACCATAGAAAAGACTCTCATTTTGCCTTCAAACCATATGGAGAACCTGCTGATCAGAAAAACCATGAACCTTGACTGTAAGAAGAGGCTGTACTTACATGTCCTTGTTAAGTAATGACACATTAATTGTAGTTTTTTATGGTCAAGGAAACCCTCAACTGGTCAAAATTTGTTTATATATAAAACAACTGTTTGGGCTCATTGAAAACATTTGTATTTGAAGGATGACATGCAAAAGTGATTTTCATGTCAAAAAGGAATCATCACTAACCAGTATGGCTTGTCAAACTACAAATGCTGTCAGAAGTACATGCATTACAGCCCAATAGATTATAATACCAAGCCGCAAGACAGGTTGTCGCATGAGTGTCCGATCACAAGTAACCCTGGCAGATGGCAAAGAAGGTCATTTTAGCAATATAATGAAATCTACAAGTGTTTGAAATACTAGAGAGAGAGAGAGAGAGAGAGAGGATAATGCCTACCATAGGCCATCTATCATGTCAGTTACAGGTCTTGTAAATCTTGGGACAATTCTTGATGTAGTAAGTGACTTGAAACCATGAGCTAAGGAGCAAACAATGAAATAAGTGAAAAAGCGAGTTCCTTACACTTGAGCAAAGAATAGAAAAGAATAACAATTAAATCACTATGGTTACCTTTATCATCATCTTCTTCTAAACTACTACTATTATCACCAGGATCTGCGTCTATGGCAATAGCAACTTGATCATTATTGACCTTGCGCAAACTGCGGACTTGAGATGGAATGGAGGTCCCCGATACTGCCCATTTGTTTATCTGCATAAAAATCCTCGATGTCACGTACGGTTACCCCAATTCATGTATTCCAAGTACTACAAGTTACTGCTGAGCAAGAAGATGAAAATGTACTGAACTACCAATGTGGAAATCTTCAAAATGATAATTTATTTCTAACATCAAAATTGTAATAATCCTTGAACCAAAAGAGATAATTAAGATAAAAACAATCCCAAACTGAGATTGAATGCCATCCCATTCCACTTCTTGTATCCAATTCAATGATGTAAGAAAAAGTTAAATAACACAGTATCTTCAAAAGATATGAACATGTTCAATATGGCCAGGTGACATTTGTTATGGCTATCATCCATGGAGGAACCAGTTATTCAATATACAGTCCCTTTTCCATTAGAAGAGCATTTCAATTTATGAACTATTTCATTTTATCATAAATTTAACATGGACTGGCATCTTTTGTTCAGGAAAAAAAATAAATCATTTAGGAGTATTAAGTTTTAGAAAATATAAGTATGAAAGAGAAAAACTAAATTTGTATAAGACCAAACGCATAATATCTAATTTACAATGATCATGATCATAGATGGACACTCTAGAATCTGAAGCTAGCTCCAACTATTTAAAAATACTTAAGAGACTAAAATGCATAATCAAGACAAATGTTTGTAACCAAAAAATCAAGATTAATTAAAATTTTCATCATCTACATGAAGCCTTACCATTTGTAATAACTAATAGCAGCCAATCCCATATTAAAAAGTTAATATAGCAAATAACTTACCACAGGTTCCACTTCTAAAATTTCAGAGGTCACGCCAGTTGCCTGATCCAAATCTCCCACACCTTCAAGCATATTTATTCGGGATTCCTTCTCGCGTAAAAACTTCTCAAGAGTTTCTTCTCTCTGTGTTAACTCCTCTACTTTCCTCCTTTCAGCTTCCAACAATGAATGCCTGCTTTGAGCCACTCCCCGTAAATCCTCCAGTTCAGATATGATAGATGTAATTTTCTTCTGAAGCAGTTCCTTGTATTCATGTACCTGAACACTCCTATCATCAAGAGGCACATCTTGCAACCCAGCCCGTGAAATCGTGTTAAACCAAGACAAGAACTCATAGATCTCATCTGAATCTCTCTTGTTGCTCATCTGCGATGCCACAAGAACCTCATTGGTACATCTAGTGACCTCCTGTCTTAAGAAAGAAATCTCAGCATCCCGATCTTGCAATTGCATTTGAAGCTTTTCAACCTCAGCTAGAAGACTTTCAGAGAGATGATGGAGCTCATCAAACTTGCTCACAGTGACAGAAAGCTTTTTCGCAACCTTTCCACGAGAAGCTTCAAGGTTCTCCAGATCCAGATTCTTCTGTCGCACTACTTTTTCTAGTTCCCTAATTTTCTTCATCAGATCTTCCATCTGAACCTCTTCCTCATCAAGCGCTTGCATTAAGGCCTCAATTTCTGCAATCAACAGTAAGGTATTCATAGATATAGCTTGCCTAAATTAATCATAAATCATAGTAATTACTAAAAGTAGGATCCAAGTAAATGAAACTGACCTTGTTCTTTGGCAGCTAGCACGTCAGTGAGAGACCTGACCCTCTCCTGTAACTCTGCACAAGAGGCTTGCCCATCTTGCAGCTCCTTCACTCTCTGCTCCAACAAATTCCGCTCCCCCACCATTGCTTCTAACCGTTTTTCTAAATCATGCATCTGAGCATTTGAAGATTGGAGATCTAGCGAGTAACTTCTAGCGGTAGCTTCAGCTTGCTTAATTTGACTTACAAGCTCCATGCAAATCCTATCTTTTTGGATGTCCTTCTCCTGCAGCTCTTTCTGCAAATTTGCTATGGTAATTTTCATTTCCTTTTGATTACCTTCTACGATCTCAGCATTCATACTAGCACATTCTTTCACCGCTAATAATAGTCTGTCTGCTATAGATTTGATGAATTCCTTGGAGGAAAAACGATCATCTCCACCCAAAGAGATTCCATCATCAGCAAGTGTTAGATTGAAGTTCATCCCCACATCTCTATGGACAAGATTATTTCCAACCAGCTCAGCTTTTTTGTTTTCAATTTCCGCTACTGAAGTAGTACATGCTTCATAAAGCAAGGCAATGTTTTTGCGCAACACAACAATTTCTATGTCCTTTTCTTTTCCAATTGACTCTATGTGCATCATGTCTCTCTTCAAGGCTCCAAATGACTCTCTTTGAGAAGCCATTTCTCTAGGAAAGATCCCAATGACTTTAGACAGACTGTTAACTTGCTCATGCATTGATATCAAGTGAATGTGTACTTTTTCTTTAAGAGCACCAATGTCAGTGATGAATTCATGCAGGTTTTGCCCAAGAGAACTACAAATTTCAATTATATCATTGTCATTTGAATTTTCACGCAAACAGATGTCTGACCAAGAATTCACAGGCATAAAGTTCTCCTAAAGAAAAAAAGAAAAAACCTGAGATTAGTAGCATATAATAGTGAGCAATATGTGCAGTCAAGCACAAAACATAGAAAGTAAATCACAGAAAATAACTAGATGCATGCCATAAGAGGTTTGAGTTCCATATAGAACTGAGGATGACCTAAATTATAGAGCAATGACATAAATACTGAAAAATATAGCACTCATGAGAAAGTTACCCAAAAAGAGAGTGGGAACAGAATAAAAAAATAATAATAACGAAAACCAATAGAACTAAGGATCACTTAATCAACAATAATAATAAAAATAATACTGAGAAACACTCAGAGAGCACTTGAAAAGAAATTTTTAAAGAATATATAACAAATTAACCAGATGCTTCATGTTGCACCAAAAAAAGTCTAAAAAAGAGAACATACGAGAACCGCACAGTCCATACCAATAGATGTATTGAAAAGAGGAACACCACAATAACTAAAGGACATAAAATTATAATGATACCTTGTTTACTGAATTGCTGGAAGTAATGCCAACAGATGCACTGAAAAGAGGCATGTCAGCCAAATTAGTAACATCACTTTGTTTCATACGTGACTTCACATTAGCCTCAAAACTTTGCAGAAATTCCAAGTCCTTGGAGAAAACATCAGCTAAAAAATTATTAACCTCAGAGAAACAATTCCTGACTTGATCCACACTAGTTTTTAACACCATGATATCAGAGTATTGTTTTCTCTTTTCCTCAGAGTGCACCATAGATAACTTTTCAAGACGTGAGAGAGCTTCAAGTTTGGAAACCTCAGCTGCATCCCTTTGTTTGGAAAGTTCCTGAAGTTCGCTGGAAAATTTTGTTAGGTCCTCCTGTAGACCATCATTTCTCTCTTGAACCTCATTCAACTCGGCAAGCAGTAACTCTGCCGCTCTTCGAGATTTCCTTGACTCTTGTTCTGAAGAAGCCACAGCTGCATGGAAATCACAGAATAGCTTCCCAATTTTTTGCAACTTCTCAACTGGATTACTGACATTACCGTTATCACCAACATCAATGTCACCTAAGGTGTTTAATATCATGCTCAAAGTTTGTCCTCTCTCCTGCAAAAAGTGCTCCGTTTCTGTAAGACTATTCCTCAAAAAAAGACACTCGGATTCTAGTACTTCTGCCCTTTCACGGTAAGAAGATAGCTCCCCGATCTTCTGTTCATATTCTGCAAGAGCATTTCCTCTGTGGCTAATCTCAGAATTCAAGCGTTCCAGCTCAGTATTCATCTCATCAATAGTTTGTTTCAGGCTATCCCGCTGTTGCACCAAGGACTTCCCTTTTCTAACTGCAACATTTAGCTTCTCTCTAACAGAAGCTGACTTCTGCTCCTCTTGATTAAGTAGCTCCTGCAACTCCTCTTTCTCATTATCAAGTGCTTCAACATCGGAAACCAAAGATTGTTGCTTCTCCAAGAATCTATCCCGTTCCTCTTTGACAAGCTTCAGGTCACGCAAAGCCTCCTCCAGATCTTTCTTCAACGAAGCTATATCTGGTTCCTCAGTAACCAATGCATCTCTGCTTGTTGCTTCATCAAGATTTGCATCAGCTACTTCAGTACCATGCGCATCAACTACAGGTTCCTCTGTAACCAAAACTTCTCTGCTTTGAAAGTTATTAGGATTTGCTAAAATTGCTTCAGTACCGTGTCCATCCACTGTATTTCCTGATATAAGTTTCAATGAAGCAAGAGTCTTGTAATCCTCTATAAGCTTCCTCAGTAGTCCTTCCAAGCACTCAGTACTGCTTCCAGCGGAAACCAAATCTTTTATACCAGCATCCTTCAATGCACGACTAACCAAACCCTGCAGTCTAAATATCTCATCTTCAATGCTCTGAAGACACTCTACACTCTCAAGATTCTCAACCAATTTCTCCTGCAAACTGTTTACTTCGTTCTGCAGTTTCTCATTCTCAAGTTCAAACTGAAGTGCCCTTGCTGAAAGTTTCTCATGATCAAAAGTAAGAATCTCCAATTTTTTAGAAAGACGTTCCCTGTCAAGAACAACTGACTGAAGGTCTACCTCAACATCCGATATTTTCTTTTCTGACACTTCCAAATCAGCAGTCAGCGATCCACAATAGTTCTCAAGGTTATCAATCTTCTGCTCGAGAGAATCCCTATCATGGTTAGCTTCTGAAAGTGCACTTCCTAACCACTCAATCTTGTGCTCAGGTTCCATGGACCGCAACTGAGAAGGCATATTAATTCTGTCCAGAAGTTCTTCCCATCTCTGCACCACATAATTTCTTTCCATTAAGGATTGTTCCAGCATCTCATTCTGTTCGGCCAACCCATAAAACTTGCCTTGAAGCTCCTCATATTTTCTTCTCAAATCGTCCCCTGAATTTGAGCTTGGCTGGACATCTTCTTTCCATGCATCCATAACGACAAAACCAGCATCAGAGTACGAACCTCCAACAGAACTCTTCTGATCCCAATCAGTCGGAGGCAAAGAGTTACCTATAGTGGACCTGGCTAACCAATCAACCTTTTCAATTATATCTCGCGAATGAAAATGCTCCGGCAGATCTAGATCTTCTAAAATCTCTTCAATTCTCTGGAGTACAGAGTCTTTGAGAAGGAAGGATTCTCTTAGTGCAGTAGCTGAGTTGCGAATGTACGAAAGCTCAGATTCCAAAGCTTCCACACGCTCACCTGCCTCTGAATAGGTCTTCAGTTTTGCTTCTATCTCTTGAAGCCTAGCATCTTTCAACTTTAATTCCCGTGAGAACCTCTCCAGTTCACTGGATTTCTCTGCCAGAGACTGCTTGAGACTGTCACGCTGCACAACCAAACCTTTCCCCTTGGCGACGGCTATGCCAAGCTTCTCTCTGATGGATGATACCCGCTGCTCTGACTGTTCAAGTTCACGTACTTTCCCCTGTAACTCAAAATGCGCAACAGTAAGGCCTTCCTCTGCCTGCCTTAAACTTTCCCTGAGAATAAGGATCTCATTTTCATGCTGAAGTATGTTTTCCTGATTCTCTGTCAACTCCTTCTCCTTAGATCCAAGTTCTTCTCTAAACAAACTCACCTGCTCACCAGCCTCTTTGTATTTCTGAACAAGGAAAGACACCAATGATTCCAGGTGTGAACCAGGTATTTCATCCGAGTTAGTTTCAGCACCTTCAAGCTTTACTACACCCTCAACCTTTTCTATTAACTCTTGAATGGCACTGGAATCTAGGCATCGTCTATTCAGTTCCTCGATGCTCATCAACTCTGAATTCAATTTGTCATTTACAGACTGAAGCTGCAGCCTCTCACCCAGATAATTCTCCAGTAATTCCATGAGGGTGTTATAATTACTGTAGTCGAAAGGATCAGAAAGTTCTTCCTTTTGAATATCCATGTGAGGTTTACCTACAGATCCACACAAATCTATCACAGGTTTCCTAAGAGCACCATGCATCTTATGCAATACCCCAATTGACAATTCATTCTTTCCAACCAAATCGCTGAACTTCTCATTCAGTTCTCTGTATTTATTACAGACTGTTTTATGGTCTTCACAAACAGCTTCCAGTTTCTCCTGCAGATCCTCGATCACCTTTGTGGCAGCATCAACAGAAGCAGAAATGCTATTATTTAAATCCAAGCCATCATGAATGCCAGTTGAGATGGTGGAAGTGGACAATCCCAGGGCAGATTTATCAAGCCTCCCAACTGTTTCAATAATTTGAGCAATATATGAGGTCCATTCTTGCTCAACCATCAATACCCTCTCAGATTCCTCCTTCTGCAAACTTTCTAATTGATCATGCATCACAGAAGCCATTTCATCTGAACTGCGCTGCAAAGAATCCAACTGCCTTTGCATTTCACCAATTCTGGATTGGTAAACACTCAGTTTTTCACCTAGCTCAATGTTTTCTGCTCTGAGTCCAATCTCTTGTTGCTTTAACGAGTCACAGAGAACCTCAAGTTCAATGATTTTTGCCTCCACTAAGTACAAATGTTGCTTTGCAGCTTCATATAGAATCCCGAGCTCAATGTTAGTTGCTTCCGAATAATCACAGTGTTCCTTCAGAGCTTCATGATGAACCTTGAGCTCCCTCAATGTGACACTAGCACTTCTCCCACCATCACGAACCTGCTTGAACAATACACTGGCATTTTCGGCAGCCAGACCCAACTGCTTAACCACTGCTCTCAAATTTCTTGTTTGCTCTTTTGTGTCAACAAATGGATCTGCTGGTGATTGATCTTCTGTCGCTGCCCTTTCCTCTACTTCATGTTCTTCATGATGCACCCTTGTCTCAAAGGCTTGAATCAATTTTGATATCCCTAGTGCAGCCACCTTACCACTTGACCTACTCAAGGATGATGAATGAGAGTGAGCAACTTCAATTGCCTTTTCAAGGTTCTCCAATACTTTCTCTGCTTCCTCCAAGTGTCCCTTCAAGACTAAAAACCCAAAAGAATCATCAAAAACTTCCTGTTCACACAGCTCAAGCGAAGGCCCTCCACCAAGGCCATCAGACAATTGTTTCAACACAGAAGATGAAACCTCATCTCGCTTCCCAAAAATTTGACGAAGATGTTCATCATCAGTTTCATTTTCATGGCCTCTGAACTGGACTTGCAAGCTTTGAACTTGTTCCACCGATATTGCAACTCCGGTTGATATTTGGGCTTCCCTGTTATCAATTTCTCTCATCTTAGCTTTATGTACGTCCAGACTGCTATTAAGAAATGCAT
>CM043699.1:16723137-16810637 GCA_023935145.1 Bretschneidera sinensis | reverse complement strand
ATGTTTGGTTAATGAGATTGTTGGATTAGGATTAAAGTGGGATAACAAATAAAAGACTAAAATACCTTTTTGTATTTTATTATAAATTTTTTTTTTTTGGCTATGTATTGTGAGAGAAAAGGGGAATGAGGGGAGGCGTGGGGATAAGGGGGAACGGAAAGAAGAGGTGCTGGAGGAGGGGGGAAGGGAAAGAGGAAGCACAATCTAACCAGAAGGAGGAGGGGGAGGTGCGAAATGGGGAAAAAGGAAGAAAAAGACTGAGGAGGAGGAGGAGGGGGTTGTCATCTGCGGAAGGAGGAGGAAGAGAAGTGTTAGGATATTTTATGTTTGCATCTTCTGGTATATTTTGATATAGCAAAACCTTGTATTATTTACTAATGAATTTATCTAAGTGTGCAGGTTACTACAATAAGTTCTATTAAGGATAAATACGTCAACTACAACTCACATATATTTTTGGTTGATTCATATTTTGTATTTGGAAAGTTAGTGCAGAATCCAAGGAAATAAAGGATAGAAATTGCAGACACATCAGAAGAATCAGTCGACCAGTGAGTCGACCAGCAAAAGAACCAGTTTACCAGCAAAAAAACCAGTTGAGTAGTGAGTCGACTACCAAGCAAAACCAGTTGACTACCAGGAGAGAAGTAGTTGATCGGTAAGTCAATCGATGGTGAAACTAGTCAACCAATAAAAGTTTCAGCTTTTTATAAAGACTAGTCAGAAGACATGTGTTGATCAAGTGTCTATTTACCCTGAATGATTTTGATAGTGACAAAAATCTTAATTAAGTACTAATGAATATTACTTAAGTAATACATATTGTTAATAGCGCTTATACATCAAAGAAGATCAAGATTGTAGAAATTGGTGAATCAAAGTTGATGATCTCAACAGTCAATAATCTCTCCAAAAGATTAAATTCAAGGAGAATAATTTAAATGCAACTTCAAAGACAAAAGGGATAAATTATAGGTTTAAATCTTAAGATACACTTTGTAAGCATATCAATTTTTATGAACTAATTAAATTTGCATTGTATTTTATTATATAGCCTTAATTAATTGAAGATATAAAATCTTTACATAATTTTATTAAATGCAAATAAATTCTTTGGGCTCAATACTTAACATACTTTAATTGAACTTAAGAAGAATTTATATTGACATAGAAAATTATTTGAGCATTTGTAATACATCATTCTTCATATATCTTGTACACACATTATGCTTAAATTTGTAATATATTTTGTCATCGTCAAAAATGTTTCAATCAAGAAATTGATTAGATTAATTTTGATGATAACAAACACTTTTGAAGGGTTTAACTCGTGTGTTTAATGTGCAAGAAAATTTGATTCAATTGAGATATTTTTTGAAACTCAAAAATCCAATAACAAAAAAATATATATTAAAAAAATTGATGCTGAAAACACTGTAACAATGCATGAAAACTGACTCAGTCGATTGGATGCTCGAAAAAATCAGTTGTAAAGGACAGTTAATTGCTATAAGTGCACAGTCAACTGGGCAAGTTATAACGATTATATTTTTTAATTTAAAAAATGCTATAAACTTATCTTCAACGGCTAGAAGGTTTCAAGACACTATAAATAGAGCCTCAAATGTCATTTGGAAGACGAGAAACATTCTATAACAAAGGATTAAAGCAAAATCTTTATTCTCTTCTTCTTGAGCTAAAAACTCCATTGTCAAGCTATAAGCTTTTGAGAGTGAAAAATATTAAGTTGTAATCTTCATTGAGAAATCCTTCTCTTATTTGTTTGTTTCAAACTTTTCTTTCATTATTTTGTTAAAAGAGTTAGTGTAACTCTTGTGAGATTTTGTAAGTGAGCTAGTGAGTGTTGGGTGTATACACTTGGGTAGCAAACTAAGGATTCTTGTGAAAAAAGTTGAAGCAACACCCTTGAAGTTACTTGTTTGTATTCGGTTTGAGCAACACCCGTGAAGTTGCTTGTTTTAGTGAAAGGCTTCAAGGAAGATCCTTGAAGAGAGTGGACGTAGGGTCTGAAGAATTCTGATATTGCCGAACCATTATAAATCGAGTTTGCATATCTCTAACTCTATCTCCTTAATTACTTGCATAATTATTTGCTTATAATTATTTATTATTCAAGTAAATGAGATTGATTGCTTAATTATTTTATAATTCAATTATCTTTTCTATAATAAGCAATAAACTTTCTCATCTTTGTGCTAGTAATTTAGAAAGATTGATTTGATTTAATTCCGCATATATTTTGATATTTAAGATTGCAAAAATAATTTAAAAAAAATTAATACCTAATTCACCCCCTCTTGGGTATTACCATAGTATATTTTGGACCAACAACCCGGTTTACTGAGGAGAAGACCAACAGTCGACTAGGGAGTCAAGTGGAGGTGACCGTTGGAGATCAGAAGATCTACAATAAATGGGATATCAGTCTGAAAAGGAAGTTTTTAGAGTTTCCTTTTTGGAGAGCTTGGCTGAAGCTATAAATCAGAGTTGGCTGAAAGAAGTTCAACATAAAGAGCAAGAAGAAAGAATTCAATCTCAGTTTTACACAGAGCTTAAAGATTTAGTGTTTACTACTTCGGTAGTGATTTAAATCTGTATAAGGTAAAAGTGAGAGTTTGAGAGAGATTTCTTTTTCTTGCTACCCGGAAAGCAAGATAAGGTGTAAAGGTGTGTTTGGTACCCAAAAATCCAAGTCAGGTGTAATCACTGAGATTAGTGGAACTCAGTAGACCAGGAGGAATGCCTATTGAAGAAGTGGACATAGGCTCATCGCCGAACCACTATAAATCTCTGTGTCCCTCTTTCTCTCTCTGTGTTAAATTTTAATTGCTTAATTTTTGTGCAAATCATATTTATTTCAATCATCATATTTCCTAAAAAAAAAGGAAAGAGGAAGAAGGAGGAGGATAAGAAGAGAGGAATGAGGACGAGGACGAGGAGAAGAGAGGAAGGATGAGGAGGGTTGGCCGCGATTTGGGGAACGAGGAGGGAGAAAGAAAATAAGAGGAGACGCTCGGGGATGAGGAGGAAGGAGGAAGAGAGGCGTAGGGAGGAGGGGGAAGGAGGAAGGGAGGCGCGGGGAGGAGGGGGAAGGAGGAAGGGAGACGCGAGGAAGAGGGGGAAGGGGCGGTGGCACGGGGGAGGAGGGGAGGAAGGGGAAAAGGTGGTGGTGAGGGGAGGAAGGGGAATTGGTGGTCGTAGGGAAGAAGAAAGGGGAGGGGGCAAACTAGTCTTTGGAGAAAAAATTAATCCCATAGAGGTGGGATTAATTTTGTCCCAAGAAGATGGTGGGATAGAATCTGGGGGATTAAGATTAACTTAATCTCAAGTTAATCCCGGATGAACAGTTAGTCTCTCCAACCAAACATGGAACTAACTGTTCATGTGGGATTAGCTAATCCTATCCCAAGTTAGTCCCAGGTACCAAACAACACCTAAATATATCATTGGTATTGAGGGTGTGTAGACCCTCTGTAGTGGAAAAATAAGCATTATTTTGAGGGATAGTTGTTTGTTATGCTATCATTCCTATGTGAGTGCTCCCTTAACCGTTGAATTTAAGAAATATTCTTATATTCTTTAAATCTTTAAAGACAGTTTTCTTTATTTAAAATTGCTCCATGAAATTTACCTAGTTTGATCACAGAACCAGAATAAAGGATGTAAGATTGCAACAGCTGTTTGTACAAAGTTGCAACGATAAGGTACTGGAAGATACTAAACTTTTTGAAAACTTGGTCACAGCAATCATACTTCACTTTTCTTCATCAAATACCTTTTATCCATGGCTAAATAAGTATTTTTGCCACTGAAATTTGTTCATTTTAACATTTTGGTATTTTAGGTTTGAAATTGTGCAATGTTAATACTGAATTTTAAAAATATTAGCAATCAATACATTATCGTTTAAGCTTTCGTCTTAATGGATGAAAAACACTTACTCAACATTACAGTGGCAGTTGAACTGTCTGTGAGACCCACATAGATTTTTAACGGGAAATTTTGCGTCATTTTCCCCTTCCTGTCTTCTCTCGTCTCTTCCTTAAAAACAAAGAATATTTTTTTATTCACCAAAAATCTTGTCCAACTGTTCTTCTTCTTCACCTGAAGACTTCTCCCACTGTTTTTCTTCTTCGTCAATATTCTTACTGTACTCTTCTTCTTCATCAATCGTCTTTAACCTTTCTTTTTGTCTTTTTAACCAATATTCTGCTATTCTTATTCTTCACTTATCTTCGTCCCCTGCAAACACAACCATATTAAAGTCAACAATGATCTTACATTGTGTCACTGTGGTGCCTTTGCTTCTGGTCCTGAATAAATACTGATACATATTAACTCTCCATGGTCAATAGGTGTTTCTTGCTTCACATCAATCTTGGCAACCTAAAACCATGACATAATCAGTGGAAAACAGCAACTAACAAATATGAGAAGATCAAGTAACTCAAAAATAAGCACAATTTCACCCACTTTAGCAATGTTGATTTTATCTTCATCACCAGCACTAGCAATAGTTTTTTCACTGCTATGGTCCCCTGTATCTTCATAAATCTTGAAATCTATTCTTTTTCCATACTTCAATATCTTTCTTTGCAATAAGACATTCTTTATCGTGTTTGTTGAAGATGAATATATTTTCTGTTCAACTGTAACCGTATTTACTTCAGCAACGGGAATAAAGTCATGCCCTCCGCCATCTTCAGCAATTGCTGCTTTTTATAATTGGACTTATATGCTGCTTCTCTATACTTGGATTTAGCATCTTCCCCACATCTATTTTCATCACCAGAAATTTTGGGTTTGGAAGCAAACTCACAAACTTGTGTTCCACTAGAGCTTCCAGATACTTGCATGACTGCTTTATCGACCTTCTGTTGGTTGTTCAAATTATTTTCAAGGACCATCCTCTTTGATTTAGTACAAGGATTGATCACAAGCTTCCAACGTGCAGCCATATCAATAGGAGAAGGCATCAAATGATAGCATGAATGCTGAGAACATAGAGAACTACCAAACAAGGTAGCAGTTGGATAGGTACAGCACGCACTCTGGATTGTGCAAACTTCTCTTCTGCAATTCATATGCGTGGCATGATATAAAAGAAATTGAAAGATTAATTAACTGGAACCAAATATTTCTTCTGGAGTGCTAAGCCTTAAAAAAAATAAATAAATAAAGGCAGAATACTCATAAACATTCACCCAGCAACAAATTTCAGGATGCATTAATGACCCAGACTACCCGAAGACCAACAATTACATGTCCTCAGATTCAACTAATCAAACATCGTATTTTCTACTAAAAATTTTAAACTCAATTATTGTTTGAAAAAGAGATAGAAAGGAAAAAACAAAAGATATCACGCAAAGTTCGACGTCCACAACAAATTCAAATTAAAGTTAAAATAGAAAGTCCTTTTCTTCAATATCTGTGGGAACATAATGGGTTTACTCTTTGCACATATAACCATAACATTTATAAATTCATTCTTACCATTTCAATGTTTACATCAATATAAAATCCCTCAAGGGCCTGGAGCCCTGTTCACATCAAGGTGACCAATAAGATGAAACTTGAGACAGTTGCATTTATGTGACTAAGATTTATGGAAATCTCAACTTCCAAACTAACAATACCAAATCACCCTACAGCTTATCTCACTTCATCAACCTAACACAATTGCATGCGTCTTTTAATTTCAGCATTCACTCGTTTTTCAAGTCACCCCAGAAGTAAATAATTAAATAACATAATGAATACATTTGATAATGCTTTCACATATCACAACCTGAACTCCCTAAAGCCCTTAGAAACAAGAACATTAAATGTGTGTGTGTGTAAGAATGTCCCTCCCGTGACCCTACAAAGTTATTGCAAATAACCAAAACAATTCAGAATACTCCCCCTGCACACAAAAAAAAAAATCTAGAACTCGCATTCTGATAAGTAATAAAAGTACCCGGTAACCCTACAAAACATTGTTAATAAAATAGTGAAAAAGTGAGTATACAACAAAATAAAAACCAAGTAGTAAAAGGTCATTTAAAAGAAGATAGCAAAGAGAGAAAATAGTATTGTAACATAAATCGGTGGAATAGATATGAGCTTCAACCAAAATCACTAACCCAAATAAAAGAACTGTTTAATAGAAACCACCAATACACGAGTATCAAATACGGAGTAATCTATAAAAAAAGGCAGATGGCAAAAGTTAAACACAACACAAGATATGATACGAAAACAGCAAGTCCAAGATGTTATTATCGATGCAAAAGCATCACAGTGACACAATGGTAAGATCATTGTTGACTCTGACATGATTGTGTTTGCAGGAGACAAAGATAAGTAAAAAAGAAGAATAGCATAATATTGGTTAAAAAGAAAAAAAAAAAAAAAAAAGATGAAGACTGGTGAAGGAGAAGAAGAGTACAGTACACTAAACCTCATAGCTTTAAAAACACATTGTGCAAGTAGATATGACAATCACTTATAAATAGTCTAGTCACATGCATCATTAGGCAATGTTGGATTTCGTGGGCTCACAAGCTCACCACGCTGCTGCCACATATCTCGGTGTTACACTCCCTCACCGAACCGAGGGTAACCGAGCACCAGGATGCACAATATGTCCCATGTAGCTCCATATTTCTGGTTAGTTCAGGCTTTGATACTGTTATAAACAACATAATCACATCATTTTTAGCTGATGTGGGATACGAAGACTTGACCCCCATATTGGGCGTCACAGTAAGAATATTGGCGAAGAAGAAAAACACTGGGAGAAGTCTGCAAGTGAAGAAAAAGAACAGTTGGAGAAGAATTTTGGTGAATAAAAAAAAGTTTTGTCTATGATTTTAATGGATGAGACAAGGGAGAAGACAAGGAGTGAAAAAATGGCTTCAAGTTTCCCTCTAAAAATTTATATGGATCCCACAGACAGCTCAGCTGCCACCGTGGTGATAAGTAAGTGTTTTCCATCAATTCTGATGAAAACTTAAACGATAGTGTCTTAATTGTTTATTTTTTTAAACTTCAGTACTGGCATTGCATAATTTCAAATCTCAGGGACCAAAATATTAAAATGGGCAAACTTCATTGGCAAAAATATCTATTTAGCCCTTTATCCACTGACAAGTTTACTGGATACATTTTCTTTTCGGCACTTATGTTTCACTAGAGGTGGTAATTTGGTTAGGTTATACTGAGTCACGGGTCGTTCGAGTAGAATTGGGTTCGGGTCATTTTGATCTCAAGTAGAGTCAGATCAACAAAATCTATATTTATACTTTAGGACAAATTACACTGCACTACCTTCAAGTTTGCTGAAATGACACTAACATACCAAACTTTTTTAAAACTCACGATTCACTCCAAAACATCAATTTTCACTATCAAGCAGTCCCAAAATGAATTTCTTTAAAGATTCAAAATTTTAATTGAACATTATTTTTCATGATGACTTTAGGGCAAATTACACTGCACTACCTTCAAGTTTGCTGAAATGACACTAACATACCAAACTTTTTTAAAACTCACGATTCAGTCCAAAACATTAATTTTCACTATCAAGCAGTCTCAAAATGAATTTCTTTGAAGATTCAAAATTTTAATTGAATATTATTTTTCATGATGACCAAAGTTTTAATTGAAAATCTAGCCAGTAAACACAAGTGCTGAAAAGAAATTGAAAAATTTACTAGGCTCAATTTTTTATTTGAAGCTAATGAGATTACTCGTATTAATAGGATGTTGAACCATGTACATCAACACATATAAATCAAATTAATTAATTATTATATCATTTATTTTATATGACAACTAGTCAATTAACTATTACCTTAGTTTTAAAAGATAAATAACTTTTTTTATTTTTATAAAAAATATATATATAATTTCGAGTTATTTCTGATCATTTTAGTTTTTTAAGTCGTTTCAGTTTTCTGAGTAGTTTGAGTTTGGATTGAATTAGGTTTGCGTTATTTTGATTTCGTATTTTCGTGTTTCGAGTCACTCGAGTTCGAATCTGGTTCAAAACATTTTATTTTGATAGATATTTTATCTAAATTTATTTAACGACCCATCCCGGGTTGGCCACCCCCGAGACAGTGTCATCACATTTTGAGAATTCCAGCACAACACATATATGCAACAAACACGAACAAAAAAATTTATTTAAATCCTCCACCCTCGACAAGAGAGATATGTAAATCTGATATTAATTTACACATAATATACAATATAAGATGCATGAATATTTACAAATAAATTATTTATATCATTTTCTCACTAATCTGAGGATATTGACAAGTACGTGGCTTACAGAGAATGAATTCGTCTAACCCTTAACCTCACCAGACTACTTGTCCTGTCTACTGCCTGATATCATTGTACAATGAGGGGTGAGCTTTACAAGCTCAGTGAATTAAATTTACTAAAAGTATTCCATTTCCATTAATAACCCTTAAATATTTAATAATTTATTTCTCCTAAAACTGGATAATAGTATAATGTCTAACATTTAAATAATCACCATATTATCATATTTTGAGTCGTTTTCTCACTGTAACTGTCTCTCTCTGGGAGACTCATCCATCCATAATTAAATTCACAAGTATATACCACACATCAGCATTTCAATAAATGCAAGCAATCATTCAAACAGATGCAATGCATGAATGTTGTAGATCAAGGTTTCAACCCAAGAGGGGGGGTGAATTGGGTTTTTAAAAATTTTTGCGGAATTAATACAAGTTTATAAAAACGAATAAGCAGCAAACAATTAAAACAAGTAATGTGCTGTAAATAAAGAGTTTAGAGAGAAGAGAATGCAAACTCAGATTATAGTGATTCGGCAATATCGGATTCGTTCTGACCCTACATCCACTCTCTTCAAGGAACTCCTTGAAGTAATCCACTAAGTAACTTAGTCGTAAAAATTTCCCGGTGTTGTACAAACCTTACAATCCCTTCCTCTCGGAAGCTATCCCCTTCCTCTCGGAAGTAATCCCTTTACAAAAGATGATGTAAAGTAAACAGTAGAGAAACAGCTTATGGAAGCTTATACAACTGAATAATGTCTCTCTTTCAAAGTAAAGCTTGAAGAATGGCTCAATAAGAATATTTCAAAGCTTTTTGTGTTTCAAGAGTATAATAACTTGATTGTGTGAGATCAACTCTTTTTGAATATATGCAGCTTATTATTGAATGCTCAATTGAATGGGTTTATATAGCAATCAAATAATATGGCCGTTATGACTTTAATTTGAAAAAAAATTGCTTTAAAATGTTCAGATTTGGAGTCCAACAGTCATATTTTTGAACTAGCAATCGACTGGGTCGTGATACCAGTCGACTAGGTTCACTTGAAAAATCATGTTTTCAGACCTTCTGAGTATCCAGTCGACTGGTATATTTCATCCAGTCGACTGAGGACTCACTATCCGTTTTACCAGTCGACTGGTATGAATGACCCAGTCGACTAGAGACATACTGTCTCATATACCAGTCGACTAGTATATATACCCAGTCGACTGGGTTGTCTTCCAACCCAGTTTTTCTGTTTTAATTTAAAATGTTTGTTTTAAAACGATCGGTTTAGAAAACCTTTTTTGTTCGAGCCATTGAACAAGCTATTACAGTGTATAAGTGAGACTTACATTGGTTCTAAAACCTTAGACCTATACTAGGTCTTCAGTCTTCACTTGATACTTTGATTCGGTTTGAGTTCTTGAACTTTGATCCTTGGTTGAACGCTTTTGTTGCTTACTACACTTAGTTAGTATAATAACAGTTGTGTTTCATCATCATTAAAATACGAGTGAGGGTCAACAATCTCCCTTTTTTGATGATGACAAAACTAATGATGTGAAAATAGATTAAAAAAAAGCTAAGTGTTTGGTTTTTACGAAAAATCGGACAGAGTCTCCTCTGTTTTTCGAATAAAACCACCCTGTAAACAGACAAGCGCAGTTCATATATATATTTCAACCAACCACAATTAACTCAACCAATTAAAGAATAAGTTTTGGAGCAGTGCTCCCCCTAAATCTATGCATTGGTTTCTTTTACTTAGATTTTGGCAAACGCGGTTCATATATATATTTTAACCAACCACAATTAACTCAACCAATTAAAGAATAAGTTTTGGAGCAGTGCTCCCTCTAAATCTATGCATTGGTTTCTTTTACTTAGATTTTTTCGTTTTTCTCATTTTTCTCCCTCGTTTTGACAACAGCAAGCAAAGAGGCTAGAAACTGAAAAATATGTTACTTATCCACTACAGTCATCTAGAGAATGATTAAATAAACTTGTATACGTAAATTTGGCTTTATTCGGATTTTGGAAGCCTTCCCGAGAAGAACCGAAAGTTTTCATACAAGCATTATTAGTTTCATAGCATTTTCGTGAATAAAAGCAGTTTGAAACTATGCAAACATATCACAAATGATGTAAATAGATATATGAAATATGGCTAATAGAAACATAACATCATATATAAAAATTCAATACATGAACGGGCTTCATAGAGCCATAAATAAGACAAAATAGTACAAAATATGTATGTGCTATGTGGTAAGAGCTAGAAAACCCTAAGTACATAATAAGGAAAACAAAAACTCAAGGAGCAGGAGAGTCTGAGCCATCACGAAGAAGTTCCCTAATCTCAGCTAGAGAACCCTCGGTGTGCTCTCGATGTAACTCGAAGTCGTCCCGTAGGTGGTCGATGGAGGAGCTCAATCTCTGATACTCCGACTGCATGGACTAGAATCAAGACTCCATCGTCATCTGAAGGCTCGAGATAGCCTGAAGTATATCTCCGTATCCAGTCTGACCAGTACTCGAGTCACTAATCGGAGGTGCTCGGGTGTCAATGTCCATATCAGCATAGGCAGCAGCCTCCTCCTCCTCCTCATTATCACTCTCATCTCCTCGTATCCGTAAGCGATTCCAGGCTTTTGGATGGAGGAAACCATCACGAATCGCACATCCCATCTTCTTCAGTGATGAGTCATTGATGATGTCCGTCGGTCCAATATCCTGAGCCTCAGAGGCTGGCAGAGGCACCCAGAAGTGCTGGAGTATGAGTGAAATGAGCATCCCGTAAGGAAAACACCCGGAGTCGCTCGCTTCGCCATTGATCATGTTGGCGAGCAACAGAGGATAAATATTGAAGTGGTACCCAGATTTAAGGCACCAAATCAATACTGTATCTATCTTAGATAGATACCCTCGACTCAAAGCTGTCTGGCCATCCATCCAGACTGAATCCCCCTTACAGGGATTCTCAATATGCTCATCAAGAGGTCAGTGTTGACCTCAAACTCCACACCACTGACTCTAGTTCTGAATCTTAGAGCCAGAGGACTGGGTTTCACCAAGTTCGCGTAGAACTGGTGAATCAGTCGCGGGTAATATTTTTCATGTATTCTGACCAGTGTGGTCAGATTTATTACCTCAAAGGCTAGCAGAATATCAAAATTTCCATGACGAATAGAGTCGAAATCAACAACTCTACCCGTCATGATCTTCTTATGACGGATAATGGAGTTATACCTCGTATGAGCCGTCGAACTGGAAAACAGAGTTTCCTCCAACTCTATTATGGGCGTTCTGCTAGATGAGCCCGCTGCTCCCTTTCCTCGCAACTCCGATGCTGAACGTTTTGAAGACCTTGGCTTTTTAGGCGCATTAGGTCCACTTGTTGTGAATTTTACGCGGATTTTATCGCTCATTTTGAAGAAAAAATGAGTTTTTGGGTAAAAAAATTTTTGGTGAAAATAAGAGATTTTAACCGTAGAAAGTTAAAAATCTCGTTGTAGATAAGTAAATCGGTGTGTTTAGATGAAGTTTGGATGGTTTTTAGATCAATATGGTGAATTTTTCTATAGAGAGAAAACAGAGGTGCTCGAAAATGGCATAGAAAATCAGAAAAATGAGCAGTCTCTTTTATAGAATCGCGATACCAGTCGACTGGGTAGCTTTGAAAAGATGAACAGTTTTCATACCAGTCGACTGGGTTCATGAACCAGTTGACTGGGTGATCTGACAGTAAGATACTAGTCGATTGGATTGAATTGACCAGTCGACTGTATGACAACCGATTTTTAAAAAATTGGCTCCAAACAGGGTCTAGAGATACCAGACTACTGGACAGGATTTAGCAGTCGTCTAGAAGAAGAGACAGAGACTTACTAGTCGACTGGATCAAACTTACCAGTCGACGGGAAGAAAGGGCAGTGACTTACCAGTCGTCTGGTATAGATTCACCAGTTGACTGGACCCTTATAAAAATTTTCAGTCTTAAAATATAGCACGAAATTTGTTTATCTATGACATCTTGAGTGAAGGAGATATTTAAACAAGAATTAATACTCTTTCACTATATGTCAAATATGCATATTATGAATTACGAAGCAATCAGATATTCAGTTTATCATAATCCAGCAATCCCATTAACATTCTTATCTTACAGAAACTAGCTTCACCTAGAGGTTTTGTAAGAATATCAGCTATTTGATCTTCTGAAGGTATGAATTCTAGTCTTATGTCACATTTTTTAGCATGGTCTCTTAAGAAATTATGTCTTATTTCTATGTGCTTGGTTCTAGAGTGCTGAATAGGGTTCTTGGTTAGGTTGATAGCACTAGTATTATCACAAAATATTGGGATGTTTTTTAGGTTCATGCCATAGTCTTCTAGTTGTTGTTTCATCCATAATACTTGGGCACAACAACTTCTGGCTGCAACATATTCCACCTCGGCGGTAGATAGTGCAACAGAATTTTGTTTCTTGGAAAACTAAGAGGTTAACATAGCTCCTAAGAATTGGCATGTACCACTTGTGCTTTTTCTATCTAACCTACATCCAGCAAAATCAGCATCTGAATAACCTACAAGCTCAAAAGATGAATCTCTAGAGTACCATAATCCTATGGTTTGGGTTCCTTATAGATATCTAAGGATTCTTTTTACTGCAACTACATGTGATTCCTTAGGATTAGCCTGAAATCTAGCACACATGCATACACTAAACATTATATCAGGTCTACTTGCAGTTAAATAAAGTAAAGCACCTATCATGCTTCTATAATATTTAGAATCTATAGTTTTACCTCCTTCATCAAGATCAAGTTTAGTAGTTGTGCTCATAGGCGTTCCAAATGGCTTTGAGCTTTCCATCACGAACCTCTTTAGTAGGTCCTTAATGTACTTCTGTTGATTGATGAAGATGTCTCCTTTTAGTTGCTTGATTTGAAGTCCAAGGAAGTAGGTAAGTTCTCCCATCATGCTCATTTCAAATTCACCTTGCATGCACTTTGCAAACTCTTGACACATAGATTTATTAGTAGCACCAAATATAATATCATCAACATATATTTGAACTATCAAAGTGTCATTTTTGTGAGTTTTTGTGAAGAGAGTTGTGTCTATTCTACCTCTTACAAAATCATTGTCAATCAAAAATTTACTTAGTCTTTCATACTATGCTCTTGGAGCTTGCTTCAACCCATATAGAGCTTTAAAAAGCTTGTAGACATGATTTGGAAGACTATGATTTCAAATCCAAGAGGTTGCTCAACATAAACCTCTTCTTCTATAAAGCCATTTAAAAAGGCACTTTTCACATCTATTTGAAATAGCTTGAATTTATTAAAGCATGCAAAGGCTAATAACATTCGAATAGCTTCTAATCTAGCTATGGGAGCATAGGTTTCATCAAAGTCTATTCCTTCTTCTTGATTATATCCTTTAGCAACTAGTCTAGCCTTATTTCTAGTTACTATACCATTTTCATCCATTTTATTTGTATATACCCATTTAGTTCCAATTATTGAATGATCTTTAGGTCTTGGAACTAGTTTCCAAACATTGTTTCTCTCAAATTGATTTATCTCTTCTTGCATTGCAATTATCCAATCATTATCTTTTTCAGCTTCTATAAATGTCTTAGGTTCTACTTGAGACAAATAAGCTACAAAATTGCAAATATTTCTAACGGAAGAGCGAGTTCTTACCTCTTATGAAGTATCACCAATCACTTGATCAATTGGATGATAATTTACATACCTCCAATCTTTGGGTAAACTTTCCTCTTGTTGGCTTGAGGATGGTTGGTCCAAATTGGGAGTTTTCTTCTCTTCATTTGCTTGAGGTGAACTCTCTTTTGGGTCAACAATGGGAGTAGGAGTTTCCATTATTGGAATAAAATCTGCATCATCTTTAAAGGAAACTTCTCTACTACTAATTGGCTTAGATTCATCAATAGTTACATATACAAATTCTTCTACCACTAGAGTTCTCTTATTGAAAACTCTATAAGCCTTACTAGATGTTGAATATCCTAAAAATATTCCTTCATCGATCTTAGAATCAAATTTACCCAAGTTAGTTTTATTGTTATTTAAGATGAAGCATTTACTACCAAAAGCACGAAAATAGGAAATATTGGGCTTTCTCCCTTTCCATAGTTCATATGGAGTTTTATCAAGCAGAGGCCTTATCAAAATTCTATTTTAGATATAGCAAGAAGTATTCACGGCTTCAGCCCAAAAGTATTTTGGTAAACTATTTTCACAAAGTATAGTTCTTGAAAATTGTTCTAGAACTCTATTTTTCCTCTTAACAACTCCATTTTGTTGAGGAGTTCTAGGAGCTGAAAAGTTGTGATTAATTCCATTTTCATCACAAAATTTTGAAAAGCTTTGATTTTCAAATTCTTTGCCATGATCGCTTCTTATGCTTGAAATACAAACTCCTTTTTCGTTTTGTACCTTTTTGCAAAACTTTTCAAATCCTTTGAAAGCTTCATCCTTGTAAGCCATAAAAATAACAAAGGTATATCTTGAATAGTTATCAACAATAACAAGAGCATATTGATGGCTACCTAGACTAATGGTACTAATTGGACCAAATAAGTCCATATGCAAAAGTTCCAAAGGTCTAGTAGTTGAGACTACATTTTTTGCTTTAAAAGAAATCCTAGTTTGTTTTCCCATTTTACAAGCATTGTATACTTTGTCTTTTTCAAAATTGATTTTAGGAAGTCCAATAAATAAATCTTTTCTTGAAACGATTTTTAGCAAGTTCATGTTTACATGATCAAGCCTTCTATGCCATAGCCATGGATTTTCACTAAAAGCAGGAAAACATTTTTCATTTTCAGAATGCAAGGATTTCAAATCAACTATGTAGACATTTTCATGTCTATGGCCAATGAATTTGATCTTGTTGCTCTTAATGTCTATAACTAGACAATGAGAGGTCTCAAATGTGACTTTGTATCCTTTGTCACATAATTGACTAATGCTAAGTAAATTTGGCTTAAGGCCTTGTACTAGCAATACATTATCTAAGGTTGAGAAATCATTACCAAATTTTCCATGCCCGATGATCTTTATTTTAGTATTGTCTCCAATGGTCACAAGTCCACCATCTCTTAGAGGTAGCTCCTTGAATACGCTTTTATCACCGGTCATGTGCTTCGAGCATCCGCTATCAAAGTACCAACAGTTACCTTTCTACTTGGTGTGGAGACAAATCTACATCACACAAGGATATACGATAGCACTTTTAGGTATCCAAAATTTCTTGGGTCCTTCGGGGTTAGTCCTAGAAAACACGGTTCCTTTTGGAACCCATACTTTCTTAACAGTATATGGTGATCTATGAACATATTGATGATGCACAATCCTAGGATGATAGTAATTAAAATTTCTAGGATATCTTACATGTGCATTCCTATAATCCTTAGGATAATAGTTCCTAAGATACATGTTTCTATGGTAAGGAGTACGAAAATGCATGTCATTTTCAGAAAATGAATGATGATGCATTCTAGGATACATGCTAGCATGTGTATGTAAATTATTTCTAGGATAACCATGATGGTAATTCCTAGGATGAGCATGTGCAGAGTTCATATGTTGATTATGTACATGTTGGTTATTTCTAGGATGTGTATAAGCATTTCTAGAGTGAGCATACATATAAGCATGCGTATTTCTAGGTTGCTTCATTTTTGTATGAACATTTGAATTCCTAGCACTTAATGAGGGAGTACTTTTAATCTTACTAGGGTTTCTTGAAGTAGAGGCTTCACTTACACATGAGGCTTTCATGAATAAGCTCTCTTTTGATTTTTGCTTTCCCAAATGAGAGTATCCTACACCAGATTTTCCTCCACTTAATCTTTGGGAAGAAAGCACTTCATCAAGTTTTTCTTTACCAAGCATAAGTCTTGATATAGTGCTATTTAATTCAGAAATTTTATTTTTCAAATTCTCATTTTCATCTTTGAGAAAATCTTGAGAAGAATCATACAGTAAAGATGATAATTGTTCTTTTTTTTCTCTAAGACTTATCATCTCTTTAGAGAGAGATAATACCTCTTTCTTGAGAACAGAATTTCTAGAATCGAATTTCTTCAATTTCTCATGTATTTTATTTATTACTTCTAGCAGTTCTTCACTACTACTCACAATATTATTCTTAGAAGAAGGAGAAGATATTATCTCACTTTCATCGTCGATTGCCATCAAACAAAGGTTGGCAATTTCCTCGTATCCGATTTCTTTGTCTGATGACTCATCTTCTTCGTCATCACTCCAGGTAGTTGCTACCATGGCTTTCTTTTTGAAGCCCTTGTATGGTTTGTTTGAAACCGAACAATCAGCTCTAATGTGACCAGGCTTCTTGCAGCCATAGCACATAAGTGGTTCTTTTTTCGGAGTGAGATCTTTTGTGTAAGGTTTCTTGCTTTTCTTCAAGAACCTGTGAAATCGTTTGGCGATCAATGCCATTTCACTATTTTCCTCGCTGCTCTCAGCTTCTTTTTCTGATTCCATTTCTTTACTGCTCGTAGAAACTTTGAGAGCAATATACTTTTTCTTCTTCTCATCATTATTGATGATGGGAGTCATTTCTTCCATCTCATACGTCAATAATGACCCAAGTAGTGTCTCAACATCCAGTTTGTCAAGATCTTTGGCCTCTTATATGGCTGTCCTTTTTGGTTTCCATTCTGGTGGCAGAGACCTCAAGATTTCTCTGGTTAGTTCAACCTCCTCAATATTCTTACCAAGCAGTTTTAAACCATTTATAATAGTGGTGAACCGTGAGTACATTTTAGAAATAGTTTCATCATGAGACATTTTAAAGGATTCATACTCAGAAATTAGCATGTAAATTTTTGACTTTTTTACTTCACTAGTTCCTTCATATGTGACTTGTAATTTTTCTCATATCACTTTTGTAGAAACACATGCAGATATTTTATTATATTCAGAAATATCTAATGCACAATGTAACATACTTGTTGCTCTGCTATTGAGAGACATCGTTCTACAATCCTTGTCAGTGTACTCAGTTTTGAGTTTAGGCATTGTATGAAGAGTCTCTCCAATAGCCATTTCTTTTGTAGGAATTCTAGGTCCTTCTTCAATATTCTCCATATATTGTAATCTTATCCTTCGACAAAGATTTTCATTCTGTTTTTCCAATAGTTATAATTGGAGCCATTGAACAAAGGTGGTCTAGTATAAGAGTGTCCCTCAGAGTAGCTATTTGCTGCCATTGGATCAACTCAAGGATTTTAAGCCTAAATATGAGAATGAAGCTCTGATACCAATTGTAGATCGAAATTTCAACCCAAGAGAGGGGGTGAATTGGGTTTTTAAAACTTTTTGCAGAATTAATACAAGTTTATAAAAATGAATAAGCAGCAAACAATTAAAACAAGTAATGTGCTGTAAATAAAGAGTTTAGAGAGAAGATGATGCAAACTCAGATTATAGTGGTTCGACAATATTGTATTCGTTCCGACCCTACGTCCACTCTCTTCAAGGAACTCCTTGAAGTAATCCACTAAGTAACTTAGTCGTACAACTTTCCTGGTGTTGTACAAACCTTACAATCCCTTCCTCTCGGAAGCTATCCCCTTCCTCTCGGAAGTAATCCCCTTCCTTTGGGAAGTAATCCCTTTACAAAAGATGATGTAAAGTAAACAGTAGAGAAATAGCTAATGGAAGCTTATACAACTGAATAATGTCGCTCTTTCAAAGTAAAGCTTGAAGAATGGCTCAATAAGAATATTTCAAAGCTTTTTGTGTTTCAAGAGCATAATAACTTTATAGTGTGAGATTAACTCTTTTTGAATATATGCTGCTTGTTATTGAATGCTCAATTGAATGGGTTTATATAGCAATCAAATAATATGGCCGTTAGGACTTTAATTTGAAATAGATTTGCTTTAAAACGTTCAGATTTGGAGTCCAACGGTCATATATTTGAACTACCAGTCGACTGGGTCGTGATACCAGTCGACTGGGTTCACTTGAAAAAATCACGTTTTCAGACCTTCTGGGTATCCAGTCGACTGGTATATTTCATCCAGTCGACTGGGGACTCACTGTCCGTTTTACTAGTCGACTGGTATGAATGACTCAGTCGACTGGAGACATACTGTCTCATATACCAGTCGACTGGTAAATGTACCCAGTCGACCGGGTTGTCTTCCAACCCAGTTTTTCTGTTTTAATTTAAAATGTTTGTTTTAAAACGATCGGTTTAGAAAACCTTTTTTGTTTGAGCCATTGAACAAGCTATTACAATGTATAAGTGAGACTTACATTGGTTCTAAAACCTTAGACCTATACTAGTTCTTCAGTCTTCACTTGATACTTTGATTTGGTTTGAGTTCTTGAACTTTGATCCTTGGTTAAATGCTTTTGTTGCTTACTACACTTAGTATAATAACAGTTGTGTTTTGTCATCATTAAAATACGGGTGAGGATCAACAAATGTATATGATGGGAACGTCTTCCCACCTGTCGATAGGTTTATTATTATCTTAGACCAGCCCCTTCCTGGTTCTTTACAGCTTATCCCGGCTGTCACGGAATTTATTTCCAGCATATACCAGCTGTCACGATGTCTCTTTTATTTCCAGCATATACCGGCTGTCACGGTTGTTCCATTAGACCGGCCCCTTCCCGGTTCTTTCGGTTATATTATTAAATGCATATGCACATGAACAATAATATGAAATATGCATATGAACAATGATATAAATACCACATGAATTCATAATATTTAAATTAACTTTTCGGTTTTTCCTCAACTTTCTGCTTAATAAATTTATATTTTTCTTCTCCTCATATATCACATAAATTTATTCACCAACTAGTCAAAATCTCTTTATCATCATCATTAGTAAGTCAACTCATTATTCTAACAATATTTCTTTTCATATACTAATTTTCTATGTTTCCAATATTCATATACTACATATCAATTAAATTTTTATCCACCACCAAGCATAAGCTAATAATTAATTTTAATATTATTACTAAATATTTTATTTCTATCTAGATTACTTAAAGTAAATTCAACTCACCAAGTGGCACTTAAAGCTACTCGTGAATCACTTCCTTGCCTTTCCCGTTCCCCTCAGGAAATTCCTCTGGTCGTTGTTTGTCAACACCTGACATAATATTAGTATTAAATTTCTAATTATTTCTTAAATTCTTCGTAAACTACGTCCTTTGAAAATTCTCACTTTGACTTTCGGGAAATTTTATGAATACTAAAAAAATTCACAAATAAATATTACGGTATTACCTTCAATTTTTCCGATAATTTCTCGTAATTCTTTATAAAATTCCACTGTAAACCTCTTCAAAATTTTGCTATTTCAATCTTTCTTTCGGTCCCCAAATGTTTAGAGAAGCAGAGTAGTGGAAAGAAAACTCAACAAGTGTGATAAGTGCTACCGTTGAGTTCACGGAATATATATATATATACCAAGTTACTGCATGAAAAATCTCTGCAGCAACTTTCTTAGTGGAATTGGCAATCTCCCTAAGCTTGCCACCTTAGGGACACTTGTTGGCACTCCCTTGTCTCCCTTTACACTTGTCAACAAAAAAATCAAGTTGGCAACAGGTGGCTGCCACCTACTACCACGTTTTACTGTTCATTCTGTTTTTTTTTTCTTTGCCTTTACTTTACTTTGTCTCTTTACTTTTTCTGCCTTCTGGAACAGTAACGTCCAGAGTTTTTTTTTATTATTATTATTTTGAAAACAACTTTCTTTAACTTGTTTTATTCAAATGCTTACTAAACCCTTCACATAGATTTTTGTTTTTAATTTCATGTCATATTTATTAAATTACTTATTTGCCCTTACTTTACAAATATGGGCATTACAATTCTACCCACCTTACAAAAATTTCGTCCTCAAAATTTCCTAAAATCTAGAAAAGAGTTGGGGGAAATCCTTCTTCATTCTTGTTTCATTCTCTCACGTGACTTCTTCGACGTCTTTATTTCGCCATAATACTTGAATTAAAGAAATGACTTTATTGCACAATACATGTTCCTTTTTGTTTAGGATTCTAACTGGTGCTAGCATAAAAGTCAAACCTTCCTGAATTTCTATTGCTTGATTCGAGATACTATGGGATTCATCATATAAGTAATTTCTCAGCAATAACACATGAAACACATTATGTAATTGCTTTAATTCTGGAGGCAGATTCAAACGATATGCTACTGGTCCAATTTTCTCGATCACTTCAAACGGCCCCACTAATCTCGGGCTCAACTTTCCCTTCTTTTTAAATCTCAACACTCCCTTCCACGGAGATATCTTCAAGAATACCCAATCACCAACTTAGAACTCGAGAGGTCGTCTTCTTTTATCAGCATATCCTTTCTGTCTATTCTGAGCTGCTCTGAGGTTCTCTCTAACCAGTTTGATCCTCTCAGTAGTCAAATCTATCATTTTGGGGCCATATATCTTTCTCTCTCCAACTTCTTCCCAGCATACTGGAATTCTACACCTTCTACCATACAAAGCCTCAAAAGGTGCCTTCCCAATACTAGTTTCATACTGGTTATTGTATGCAAACTCGATCAAAGGTAAATAAGCATCCCAGCTTACTGAGAAGCTCAATGCACTTGCCCTCAGCATATCTTCTAGTATTCTGATAATTCTCTATGTTTTCCCATCAATTTGTGTATGGAAGGCTGTATTAAATTGTAATTGCGTACCCATAGCTTCTTGGAAGCCCTTCCAAAATCTAGAGGTAAATCTAAGATCTTTATCAGATACGATACTCAAAGGTACTCCATGTAATTTTACTATTTCTGCCACATACAACTCAGCCAACTTCTCTGGATTCCAAGTAGTTTTGATAGGAATAAAATGTGAAGACTTAGAAAGTCTATCCACTATAACCCATACAGCATTATGTCCTCTCTGGGTACGGGGAAGACCAAAGAAAATCCATACTCACATTCTCTCATGGGCACTCAGGTATTGGAAGAGATTGTAGTAAACCTGCTGGATGTCTATTCTCAACCTTCATCTGCTGAAAAATCAAACACCTAGAAATATATTCTGCTACATCCTTCTTCATCCCTGACCACCAATAATTTCGTTTCAACCCTTGTACATTTTATTATTACCCGAATGCATGGAATATACCGAATCATGAGCCTCTCTTAGTATCTTCTTTCTCATCTCCACATCATTAGGAACACAAACTCGTTGCCCCAATACTACCATACCATCTTTTCTAATTTTAAACTCGGTTGACTTTTCACTCAACACTTCCTGCCTGATTTTCTCTATTCCCTCATCTTTACCCTGCAGCTGTAATAAACAATTAATAATAAGAGATTGTATCACCTTATTTGCCATTAACACTCATCTATCATTGACACTCAATTGCGTCCTCATTCTTCTTAATTCTATCATCAGGCTAGTATTAAGACTTTCAATAACAGCTAATCTCCCTGTAGCCTTCCTACTCAGTGCGTCAGCTACTACATTAGCTTTTCCTGGATGATAATGAATTGTACAGTCATAATCACAAATCAATTCCATCTACCTCCTCTGCCTCAAATTCAACTCCTTCTGAGTTGGTAAATGCGTCAAACTTTTATGATCAGTAAAAATTTCACACTTAGCTCCATATAGATGATGTCTTCAAATATTTAAAGCAAAAACTATGGCAACCAATTCTAAATCATGGGTTGAGTAATTCTTCTCATGGTTCTTTAGTTTCCTAGATGCATAAGCTATAGCTCTCCCATGTTGCATCAACACACACCCCAACCCCTGATGTGACGCATCGCTATAAACCACAAATCTTTCATCACCAGAAGAAAGCATCAATACCGGGGCAGTATTCAGTTTCTCTTTCAATAGCTGGAAACGCCACTCACATTCCTCATACCACCTAAACTTTACATCCTTCCTAATCAATCTAGTCAAAGGTCCAGCAATCATAGAAAATTTTTGGATAAATCTCCTATAATAACTTGCCAACTTCAAAAAGCTTCTAATTTCAGTTACACTCGTGGGTTTTTCCCAATTCAACACTGCTTCTACTTTCTGTGGGTCAACTGATATCCCCTCTCCTGACACAACATGCCCCAAGAAAGATATTTTGCTCAACCAGAACTCACACTTCGAGAACTTTCTATACAATTTCTCTCTCCTCACAATCTCCAACACTATCCTCAAATGTTGCATATGCTCCTCTTCATTCCTGAAATATATCAAAATATCATCAATAAATACAATCACAAATCTGTCCAGGAATGGTTTAAATACATGATTCATAAGGTCTATAAATGTCTTAGGAGCATTGGTCAACCCAAAAGGCATCACTAAGAACTCATGATGGCCATAACGTGTCCTAAAAGCAGTTTTAAGCATATCTTCCTCCTTTATCCTCAATTGATGATAACCCGACCTCAGGTCTATCTTAGAGAACACTCTAGCTCCCTATAACTACTCGAATAAGTCATCTATCTTGGGCAAAGGATATCTATTCTTGATGGTGATCTTATTCAATTGTCTATAATCAATACATAACCTCAATATCCCATCATTCTTCTTGACAAATAACATAGGGGCTCCCCAAGGTGACGTACTAGGTCGGATAAACTGTTTATCTAGCAACTCCTGAAGCTGAACTTTCAACTCTCTTAATTCAGCTGGTGTCATCCTATAGGGTGCTGATATTGGAATCACCTCAATAGAAAACTCAATCTCTCTATTGGGAGGCAACCCAGTCAACTCTTCAGGAAAAACATCAGGAAAATCTTTTACTACCAAGATTTCTTCTAACTTCTTACCCTCTTTACTAGAATCCATCACATATGCCAAATACCCCTCACAACCCTTCCTCAACCATTTGCTAGCAGTTAAGGTAGAAATAAGACAATTAGCAAGGATTCTACGTTCTCCCTGAAAGTTAAACTCTTTCTATCCAGGTATTTTGAACACCACATTTTTCCTAAAACAATCTACCCAAGCATGATATGCAGATAGCCAATTCATCCCCAGAATTAAATCAAAATCTGTCATATCTAAAGGCAATAAATCAACTTCAAATTCTCTATCAGCAATGGTAATCATACAACCTCGATAAATTGTTCTGATAATAACCTTATCTCCCGTAAGAACCTCAACAATAATGGCATGCATCAAAGGACTAGCACTAGCACTAATAGATTTCATATAACTATTAGATACAAAGAAGTGAGTTGCACCAGGATCAATTAATAATCTAGCAGGCCTACCAAGGATAGAGATCGTACCCATAACAACATCAGGTGTGGCTTGTGCATCCTGTTGGGTCAATAAATAGATTTTGCCATCTCTGGACTGACTCTGACTACCATGTCCTCGCTCTGCTACTGATCCTCGACCTCTGCCCCGCACATCCCCTGATTTATCTCCTCTTTCCATCGATCTCCTCCCAATAATCCCCACACCTACTTCAGCAGATTTCTTAGCTGGACAATCTACAGCCACATGTCCTCCCTTACCACATACAAAGCATATCTGTATAGAGCAATTCCGAGCCAGATACCCCGCCTGATTACATTTAAAGCATACCTTTGCTTCTCAATCATACATTATGTTACAACTTTCCCCTGGTGGCATACTTATTCCTTTACCATAATTCCCACTTCCTATAGTTTGCCTTCCAAATCTAGGGGTTCCACTAGTATTGCTCTGAGCTACAGAAGCAACAGATCTTGCCTGCCTCTGACTCTGCACTGCAGTTCCTTGTGACAAGGAATACCCCCTCTAGGGTGTCTCCCACCCTGTACACCTATATTGTTACCTCCTCGAGGTCCTTCAAATCTAGACCTCTTCAGTCAATCCCTTTTACCTCTCAACTCCATCAGATCTTTCTCAATTTGAAATGCTTTATCCACCAACACAGCATAATTCCCTATGCCCATATAAGAGAGTTTAGTCTGAATATCAAGTGTAATCCATTTTAAAATCTCTTACATTTTCTCTCCTCCGTGTTCACTAACTCAGGTAAAAACCTTGACAGGACTATAAATTTACTATCATATTCAACCACCGATAAATTTCCCTACCTTAGGTGAATAAAGTATCTTTCTTGTTGTGCCCAAAAGGTATCTGAGAAATACTTTACAAATAACTCATCCTTAAACTTACTCCAGGTCAAAGGTTGATCTACCCATGTGCTTACCCTGGGCAAAATATCTTCCCACCATTGCGAAGCCTCACCCTCCAGCATAAAGGAAGCAAAAGCCACCTTTTGTCTATCTGACACCGGTAAAACCTCAAAATATTTCTCAACGTGCCTAATCCATTGCTCAGCTTCCACCGGATTTGCTGATCCTCTAAAAGACTGAGGTTTAAACTTAAGAAACCTCACAAAATAATCTCCTTGCATCTCATTTGCAAATACCTCTCCCTCAGGAACCTCTTGCCTCACCATATCCGGTTCTCTTTTATCCCTTTCCTCTAATCGTCTTTGCAAATTAGCAGCCCTTTCTTCGGTTGCATTCATTCTCTCTAAAGCACGATTAAGAGCCTCTCTTAATTCATTATCCCTACCCTCATATACTCTCTTAGCTTTACTTGTACTGGCTGCACTATCACAATGTTCCCTTGCGAGAATCACCGACTCAACTTTCTCTTCTACTTCAGTCCTCCTAAAAATTAGGGGTCTACCACGTCCCCTGTGATTTTGAACTCTAGCTCTAGCTCTCGCATGACCACGTGTCATCCTCAGACTCTGCATTAAGAATATACTTTATTTAGATCTTCCACTTTTTAAGTTCTCATGCAGTCTACAGAATCTTAAAATATAATGCTCTGATACCAAAATTTTAATGACTCATCCTGGGTTGGTCACCCCCGAGACGGTATCATCACATTTTAAGAATCCCAGCACGATATATATATGCAACAAACATTAACAGAAAATTTTATTTAAATCTTCAACCCTCGACAGGGGAGATATGTAAATCTAATATTAATTTACATATAATATATAATGTATGATGCATGAATATTTACAAATAAATTATTTATATCATTTTCTCACTAATCTGAGGATATTAACACGTACGTGGCTTACAGAGAATGAATCAGTCTGACCCTTAACCTCACTAGACTACTTGCCCTGTCTGTTACCTGAAATCATTGTACAATGAGGGGTGAGCTTCACAAGCTCAGTGAATTAAATTTACTAAAAGTATTCCATTTCCACAAATAACCCTTAAATATTTAATAATTTATTTCTCCTAAAACTGGATAATAGTATAATATCTAACATTTAAATAATCACCATATTATCATTTTTTTAGTCTTTTTCTCTTTTTCTCACTGTAAATGTCTCTCCTTGAGAGACTCATTCATCCATAATTAAATTCACAAGTATATACCACACATCAGCATTTCAATAAATGCAAGCAATCATTAAAACAGATGTAATGCATGAATGCATATGATGGGAATGTCTTCCCACCTGTCGACAGGTTATTATTATCTTAGACCAGCCCCTTCTCAGTTTTTTGCAACTTATCCCGGCTGTCACGGAATTTATTTCTAGCATATACTGGCTGTCACGGTGTCCTTTTTATTTCCAGCATATACCGGCTGTCACGGTTGTTCCATTAGGCCGGTCCCTTCCCGGTTCTTTCGGTTATATTATTAAATACATATGCACATGAACAATAATATGAAATATGCATATGAACAGTGATATAAATACCACATGAATTCATAATATTTAAATTAACTTCCTGGTCTTTCCTCAACTTTCTGCTAAATAAATTTCCATTTTTCTTCTCCTCATATATCACATAAATTTATTCAACAATTAGTCAAAATCTCTTTATCACCATCATTAGTAAGTCAACTCATTATTCTAATAATATTTCTTTTCACATACTAATTTTTTACGTGTCCAATATTCATATACTACATATCAATTAAATTTTTATCCATCACCAAGCATAAGCTAATAATTAATTTTAATATTATTACTAAATATTTTATTTCTATCTAGATTACTTAAAGTAAATTCAACTCACCAAGTAGCACTTAAAGCTACTCGTGGATCACTTCTTTGCCTTTCCCGTTCCTCTCAAGATATTCCTCTGGTCGCTGTTTGTCAACACCTGACATAATATTAGTATTAAATTTCTAATTATTTCTTAAATTCTTCATAAACCACACCCTTTGAAAATTCTCGCTGTGACTTTCGGGAAATTTTATGAATACTAAAAAAAGTTCACAAATAAATATTACGGTATTACCTTCAATTTTTTCGATAACTTCTCGTAATTCTTTATAAAATTCTACTGTAAACTTATTCAAAATTTTGCTATTTCAATCTTTCTTTTGGTCCCCAAATGTTTAAAGAAATAGAGTAGTGGAAAGAAAACTCAACAAGTGTCATAAGTGCTACTGTTGAGTTCACGGAATGTATATATATACCAAGTTGTTGCATGAAAAATCTCTGCAGCAACTTCCTTAGTGGAATTGGCAATCTCCCTAAGCTTATCACCTTAAGGACACTTGTTGGCACTCCCTTGTCTCCCTTTACACTTGTCAACAAAAAAATCAAGTTGGCAGCAGGTGGTTACCACATTTTACTGTTCATTTTGGTTTTTTTTCTTTTTTCTTTTTTCTTTGTCTTTACTTTACTTTGTGTCTTTACTTTTTCTGCCTTCTGGAACAGTAACATCCAGAGTTTTTTTTTATTATTATTATTATTTTAAAAAAAAACTTTCTTTAACTTATTTCATTCAAATGCTTACTAAACCTTCCACATAGATTTTTATTTTTAATTTCATATCATATTTATTAAATTATTTTTTTACTTTTATTTACAAATATAAGTATTACAATTTAAATCGAATAAGATTTTATAATTTTTATGTTTTACACTCGTTTGCAAACACCTTTAGAGATACTACAAATTATCTAGAATAGGTCAAATGTGTACAATCCATCCATCCATCCATAAGACAAGGTGCGGTAGTAGGAGGACATCTTATACGCACGTCTGGTGATTCGGATCCTTGAAGTTGAGTTGTAATTTTTTTCAAATTTTCTCGAAACTCGAGTAATAACATGTAAGGGGTAGAAAGGAAAGTTTCAAAATTCTTGATTACTTGTCGGATTTTCATTGATTGTCATCTCTTATATACGTGTTAAGTACCTCCCCATCTTTATTATAAGACAAAAGCAAAGTTCTAAGTCGAGAGCAAAAAATGGAAAAGACAGATTTCTGACACGATTCTAAAAGCCCATCCATGAAAGTAAAAGAATGGACGTAACGAAATAATACAAACAGAAGACTCTAAAAAGGATTACTTGCTAGGGGAATGGGAATATATGCCTCTCTCTATAGGATTACTTGCTAGGGAAATAGGGAATATATGCCTCTCTCTATATATATTTCTCTGATCAAGTCAAGACAAGAGTCACGAAGTTTTGTTTTAGTGGTGGGCATTCTGGCACTCTTCATCGGACAGCTCTTAAGAAAAAGTAAAATATTACCAGAACAATCTTGAAGTCAAGTGATATTTCTCTTGATTATCAAAAATGATGTTTTTTTTTTCTTTTTTGGACGGTCATATATAATCTTTTGAGTTGTAATTAACGAGGTTAACATGTTTAAAATGTGATGTTAAATTTATAAAAAGTAAGTTTGTTTTCATGATAAATTATTTTATAAAAAAAAAATTAAACACCGAATACCTTTTTTTATGTTAAGTTTGTCCTTTTTAACTGTGAAAGCAAACTTATTTTTCGTGAATTAGAAGTGGGCATGGTTAGGTAACTTTAAAATTTGATCGAATCATAACCATAATTATAACATTATGTAATTTATTCAAAATCATAACCATAAGCCTAACCATTTCTTTTGTTAACCATATTTTTTAGTAGATTCGGTTATCAAAATTTTACAACTAACCACGATTAATAAAAAAACCAAAAATATTTCAAGAAAGCTACACTAATCAAAACATAATATAATTTAAACAATTCATATTAAATTATTAACAATTAATTCATATTCAAATACTTCAAAATAAGTTTTCAAGTACAAACTTTCAAATGAAAACTAAAATAACCAAAACATTAAACAATCAAAACTCTTCTTATCCAAATTCTCCTCCTCAATCATCAATGTTCAAGACTAATTGGTTAATTGTCAAATTTGATATATGTGACTATGATCAAGAGTTAAGAATGATTATGATTAACTGATTTAAAGGGAGTTAAAGTTTTTACTTATAAACTATTTTACCGTTATACTATTGGTCTTGAAACATAAATCTAATTTATTGTTGTAATTTATAAGTATAAAACTATAATTAGATATATAACATATATTTAATTATATATTTATCAAAAATATTTGTAACTATAAATTATATATATAATTTTAATATGATTAGATTAAGTGGTTAACTAGCATATTTAAAAATTAAGAACTATGACCATAATTTTAATAAAAAAAATCAAAAATTTGAAATATAAACCTAATTATTTTTTTATAACGACAAATTTGATTTTGTTAAAAATAATTAAAGTTTTAGGTTATTTGTGTCCATCCCCATGATTTAGCACCATCCTAAAACATTTTCTTTTGTTTGATAAAGCTCAATTGTTTTTGTTGACATTTTCCTTGTGACGTGTGATTGCTTACAAAACCACAATTACTTTGATGTTGAAAAAGTTTAGTCTTTCTCACTTCCCGTCAAATTTATTGTCTTTGCACTAAGAGGTCGTTGGTCGGTTTTAAGAGTAAAAAAAGAGGCCATTTTTGCTATCATGCATCCTCCATGATGCCTTTATTTGACTTTTTTAACTTAAATTTTTACCATCCGTACGGTCTTCAAAAAGAAATTTTCTTTTTCATGTAAGACAAGTAGTAACTATTGACATATTTGCCACAAATTTGTAATTACAAAAATTTAAGTTGTTAGGCAAGTATGGTTGAGTTTTTGGGATGGTAATAATTAAGTCAATGAAACCATTAATTATAAATTATTTTTTTATTCAATATATATATACTAAATTAATTACCTATTAATTAGAATTAGTCTTTTTTTCTTTTTGGTAAGATTTAGTGTCAACTTCATCGTGGCTACCAACTAAAAGTCTGTGTTTAGTCATTAAAGTGCAGTAATATTTTTTAGTGTCAATTTTTTACATGGTAGCATTCGCTTCCTTTTGATCTTATTAAAGGTTTTATTTGTTGTGAAAGTCAAGTTTGACTTCGACTAAAAATCATATTTAATTGTCAATTTATGTCGATAACTATAAAAATTGCTACTAAAAATGATCGTTAAAAGTCGGTGAGGATCATATACAGAAAATGGTTTTAAAAAAGAGGATACCTAATTGAATTAATTGAAAGAGAGATTTTCAATTTGTTTAACCATCAAAGATAGAAGCAAATTAGAAAATTGAAAGTTATTAATGAGTTTATGGTTTAAGTCATAGGGTACTTTTAACAATATAAAGCTATTTTAACATAGAGATTGTGGTTGTAATTAGAGGTGAAATTTTTAATTTGTATTTATTTTTTATTCATTATTTATCAATTAAAACGTGAGTATAAACATAAAAAATAATATATGTCAAAAAATAAATATTTTTTATTTTTATCTATTAAGCCGTTACTCATAAAATTTGGTTTGTATCTTATTCGAGTTACTTTAATCCCATTTAAATAAATAAAAAATTATCAATATTTATTATCGACTCATTAAATAAAATATTCTGAATTTGATTGCTCAGTCCATCATTATAAAAAAAATAAAAAAATAAAAAAAAATTGATCATATGCAACATGAATGAAGTAATAGTATTTTTGCACAGACCCGAAAGCATTTGCTAAGGCATCGTGAGGAGGCCCGTACGGAAACTAAGTTTAGTGCCCGTCAATCACGTTTGCTAGTCGACAAAATTGCCACCCCTTTGACTAATGCCTCACTTCTTAGAGTATATTATCATTAATTAATTACATAATTAAACCCTTTTGAGGTTTTTTTCTCAATCAAATCCTCTTGAGTTTTCAATTACTAAATATTATAATCGCCTCGTCCAAAAGAGGAATCTTCTTCTTTTTCCTTTCTTTTCTTTTGGATAAAATCAAAGGGAAGTCTTTTGAGTAAGATTACTTTGGTTTTTTTTTTAAAAAAAATAAATAAAATACTATTATTTTCTTGAGAGAATAAAAAATCAAATAATACTAACGGAGTACTTAACCAATGAATTCTTTTAAATTACAGGAACCCCAACTTTTTGGATGCTGTCTAAATTGACGGCACGGTTGCCTAGGAGGTTGGCTCAAGGCTCATCGGCTCAGAACATCACAAACGAGCCCACGTTTGAGCTTAGGCGGTGGTCTATACGATGACACTTGCAAAACATGCATTCGTGGACCGTTGTCTAAATGGGTCCCATTATTGAGACTCAGCGGTAATTCAAGAGAAGTTTTTGGTGAAGTATACGAGAGGAAAAAATATATATATATATATATATTTTTAAAAGTGAAATAGATTTTTATATTATATATTTTTTTATAAATATATATTAAATAATTTTTTTTTAATATAAACATAAAATGGATAAATTTATCGGGTGTATGATAGTAAGTTAACATAACATGTTTTATGGTAAAGAAAAAATACATGATCGATCTAGTTTGAATGATATCATGAGTGAGAAAATGGAAAATTTATTGTTTAGCTTTTGTATATAAAAACATACATTACATAAAATATTTTTAAATATTAAATTAAAATAGTATCTCATTTTTTTTTAATATTACTCAATTGTTGAATATGCATTTGTGCTATATATGTATCTTTCATTATTCGGTGCAAGTGGGGATGATAACTCACCGTTAAATGATTCGATCATATCCGTTTAAATGGTTATGGATATAATATAAATTGGTTTTTCGCAGTTACGAACAGTATTTTATTGTTTTTAATGATTTCGGATTCGGATTCGGATTTGAATAGTAAATTAACTAATAAACATATACAATTATAAATATATAAAATTTCACAAATAGTCTATTCGTTATCATCTTTAAATACAATGCAGAAACTTTTTAAATGATCATCTATCTCAACGTAAACCGAACAAAAGTTCATACGTAATTTGTGAATAAAGAGGTTTATTTTTGGATTACACCCATTATTGATCGGAGCTTGTTAGGTATATGTGACATCCCACGGGCATGCTTGCTTTCCAGATTTGCAAAATCACAAAAAGCAACATCAAATTTATTTCAATTTTCAATATTACTTTTTGTTGTCTTTTCTTCAACAATCTTTCAAATCTTTTTTCTTTAAACATGTGTGTTTTGAACGACGATTGGAACACAAAAAAAGAAGGAAAAAAGGAGTTGATTTTAAGCATTATTTCAGTGAGTTAAAATGTTGCTGATTTGATAAAATATATATATATATATATATGTTGCTGACAAAATCCCAAAATGAATTACACATTTATATCTTATATTAGTTGCAGCCAATTGCAAGTCTTTTGAAGAACGACATATTTTTGTTCACGTGTGTCTCACATTAATCACATAATAAGGCAGGCAGGCAAGATCTAATAGAGTTTTATGGTTTACAGTCTCATCAGTTGGTTGCCTTTTCATGATAGGCTAGCCACCTGATAAAGACTTGAGAAATGGGTCTTCAAATTCTTACATCATGCATATGTTTGCTTTACTTGCAATGGTTCGAATCAGTGTTTTTAGGGTCATATTTCGGTTAGCTCGGGATGCGAGATAAACTAAAAACATTTTGAACCCTAAAATTTTAGATTTTTTTTTTTTATCGAACGTACACTTTAATCATGTAAAAAGGTTAGCTTTAATCATTAAATTAGTTGTTTTTATTATTGCGTTTCATAAATATTTATTACTTGGTATCTGATCAGTTTAATAATCATAAACTATTTAATTTATCGCTTACAAGTTACAACAATATAAAAATAAAAAATATATATAAATATTTATATAATTATAATTTATATACTCTAGAGAGTTAGTAAAAGTATTAAAGTTTGTTCAAAATTAATGTATTTAAATTTTAATTATTAATATTTTTTATTATGATTTTATTAGAATTTTGAAACATTACAACACTTCGAGACTTATATCTCGTCTCATAGGCAAAACACTTCATCAAATATCTTCACCTCTGAAAACACTAATTCAAATGATTCTAAAGATCATCTGCTTTGTATATGGTTATCTTTTCTCAATGCAAATATTCTTTAAAAAAAAGGTAAAATACAAATACCGGGTAACTAGGGAGTTGACAATATAAGCTAAATTGAGCTATACAACTTTGAAAGGCAAATCCTTTCTAATGGCTAGGTGTCACAATGGTACCAAAAAATTCGAGCTTGGAATGCTTGTATATATTAATATATCTCGAGGGAATGAAATATGAGACTTCATGAACAAATTTAAAGCAGCATTAGTGTTGTTCTTGACAGCATTATTTGTGATGTAATGTAAGAGATAAGATCCTGAGAATTAAGAACTTAATTAGATATATATAAGAACTCATGTAAGAAAGAGAATTGTTACTTTCAATCACTTGCGATAAACGGGTAACAATCGATGCATACATTAATCATTAATCAAGCCCACTCACTCGTATATGTAATAAACACTTCAATCTTAATTTTTAATTGTACCACGACTCGTGATAGATAGTAACATCTTTTGTACAGAAATATAACAGAAACTTATCACATGGGTCCATACAGAGCTGTGCATGCATCACAGTGGCGGCCATAAACAAATTAACTAAAAACCAACTTGTATGTTGTGGGACCTCTCCTTTAATGCTGTATGTTTATTTTTAGGGCACTTTGAGCATATTGGAAGTTAATTGTAAGAGTTCTCTTCATGTCATGAGCAAAACACATTCTTTTTATCGTTAGCAAAATGGCAATTAAAGCCTCTATTTTTCTCGTCATCTAAAGCACAAAGACAACATCACAACATGTTTTATGTCAACCAGTATCAGAAGGGTTTGGATATTTTAAAATTTTTGGTAAAAGTTTGAAAGTTATGTTGCAGATATATCCAAACAAGGAATAGGCTACTAGCTTTTGTAGAGCAGCTAAGCCAAGCCATGCCATGCCAGGACAGCAGTAATGGAGAAGCTAGCCTTGTGGAAAGGGCAGGGCTTATCTTTAGAAGAAAATCCAACGGCTGATAATGATAGGAGCCCTGTGGGAAGGGCAAGGCTTATCTCGACAGTCTGGCCTGACTCTGTACTCTAAAAAAATTTGAGAACAGAAATACAAAAAGAAAGAGAGAGAGAGAGAGTATAAAAGTATAAAACGTTGGGCTTAAAGGCGGGACCAGCCCGCCATTAATGCAATTCTCCCCACCTTCCTTCGTCTCTCTATCTCGTAGCGCGTTGCAACTACTAATCAAATAAGTTTTAGCGTAGAACCATGTCAACGCTCTCGCTCAGAGCTTCTCTTCAACCAGAGAAACACTAAAACAACGGAACCTATCTTTTATTTTTCTCTCTAAAATAACTCACAGAAAAAGAGGTGAGTTGTTGATTTCTTTATGTTCTCGTTTATGGGGTTTTTTTTAAGTTAAGTTTATAGTAAAAAAAATTAAGTACGGTTCAAAGCAAGCGACTGAGGAGCTGCATGACTTTACTTTTGCCAGAATAGGAGAAACCTTTTTTAACACTTAGATCTGCTTCATTTAACTGTTGATTTATTATGGTTCATTTCAATGTTTAGCTTTCTCTGTGTTATGCAGGAATAGAGCTCAAAGGGGTATTTGTTATCCGAGATTTGATTTGATGGGGGTTTGCTTGAGTGCCAAAATCAAAGCTGAAAGCCCATGTAATACAGGTACTGAGATTTCCTAGCTTTTTATTATAATTCGTATTGTAGTTTTTATTGGATTTTTTTTCTATAACTAAAAATTTAAGGGTTTTTCTTTTTGTTTGCATTTTTCTTTTTGGTTGAGCTTAATCAGAGTCGAAGTTTATCTGGGGAGTGGGTGATTATGGTTTGGTGGGGTGGGTTTGAGCTGTGTTTTGGGTACTATTGGGTTTTTAGTCCAGTTATTAATTTCAGTATGTTTGATTCGAATTTTGTCCATTTGTTTGACAATTTGCATGTTCCTCTTCCAGGTTAGGTTCAGTTTGTTGAGAACGGTAGCTTAATGTTTAACTTTTATAATTATTCTCTGAAATTGCATGGACCTCGACCAGTCAATGTTTTGCATTTGTCCTTCGTCTCTGTTTCTAGTATTGATCCACAATATACATATTTAATCACATCAATTTTGTGACTCCTTTTATTTAATCATGTAACTTCTGTTTATTGTTCTTCTAAATTAAAAGGCACAGGATAGGAAATTTCATATTCCATTTGGCTTAGCTTTCTTCTCAACCAGACAGGTGTTATATATTTCTAATTGAGATATAAAATTGGAGAATTGAGTTCGGTAAAACATGGGAAATTCAATAAGTAATATATCAGTGGCAATTTTTTATGTAGAAATTATACATTTGCATGTGCAGGGGTGAGTCCAAAGTATATTAGCACAGATGGGAATGATATGAGCAGCACAAGTAGCAAGTACTCATCAGTTTCAGTGCCTCCGACTCCTCGGAGCGAGGGTGAGATCTTGCAGTCCTCCAATTTGAAGAGCTTTAGTTTTGCTGAGCTCAAATCGGCGACCAGGAATTTCCGTCTGGATAGCGTGCTAGGAGAAGGTGGATTTGGTTCAGTTTTTAAAGGGTGGATTGATGAGCAGTCCTTAACTGCTACCAAGCCAGGAACTGGCATGGTTATTGCTGTGAAGAGGCTTAAACAAGATGGTTTCCAAGGTCACAAGGAGTGGTTGGTGAGTTTGTTTTCTACTTCCTTGTGATCTCTGCATAAATAGAACACCTTCTTGGTTTCATACGTACGTCTTCATTTTTAAATGCTGAATTTTTTTAACATCTAATCAATGTAGAATTGAGCATGGGGAAAGTCAGTATTGCAGGTCCTTAAGGCTCTGATTGGTAGAGTAGAAAAGTGGGAGGAAAGAATTGGGAGAAAAAAAAAAGGGAGGTGATGGAAAAATAAGAAGATTGATGTTTTCCATCGTGCATTTGGTAAAGATGATAGAAAAATAAGAGAAAAGAAAATGACGAAATAAATTAGCTTATTTTAACTTCCACTTATCAATTATCCCAATTTGGGAGGATTGTGATTTGTTAATGTGGAAAGAAAACATGAATCATCCCACACTCTTTTTTCCTCACTTCTCTTCTCTATAAGACGATAGAAAAGTGCTCTCCTCTCCTCTCCTTCTTCCTTCCTCGCAGTTTTCCTATCTACCAATCATAGCCTAAGTGTCCACAAACTGTTTTTTTTTTAAATTGAGCTTATTTGCCTCATTTGAGAAATTTCTGAAGATGTTTTGTTGCTTTAGTATTTTTTTGACAAATTTAATTGAAGTTAATTAGCTGCCCTGAGGTGCAGAGGAATATTCATATTTTGGTTTCTCTAATCCTGTAGGCTGAAGTGAATTATCTGGGACAGTTTTGTCATCCTCACCTTGTAAAATTGGTTGGGTATTGCCTGGAGGATGAACACCGGCTTTTGGTGTATGAATTCATGCCTCGAGGCAGCTTGGAGAATCATCTCTTCAGGAGTGAGTTCTTCCTGCCTATCGCTTGGCACCATTGGACCATAATGGATTTGATTCATATTTTGCAAATGACATTTAAATTTTTGTTGCACAGGAGGCTCTTATTTCCAACCTCTTTCTTGGAGCCTTCGTTTGAAGGTCGCTCTTGGTGCTGCGAAAGGCCTTGCCTTTCTTCACAATGCTGAAACAAAAGTGATATACAGAGATTTTAAGACTTCAAACATCCTGCTTGATTCGGTACCTTACTTGTGAACCAGATCTTCTTTAGGCTTCCATGATATGGTTTCTTTTGATGAATTCAGCATTCTTTCTTTTTCTTTTTTATTTTTTAGTTTTGCTGGCTCCTTCAATAACTTTTGTAATATAATCACAGAACTACAACCCAAAGCTTTCTGATTTTGGGTTGGCCAAGGATGGGCCCACAGGTGATAAAAGTCATGTTTCTACCAGGGTTATGGGGACATATGGTTATGCAGCTCCGGAGTACCTAGCCACAGGTGCTTGTTGAGTTCATATGGTCATTTATTGTTGTTGGCTTTTATAGACCCTTAAACTCAGTCCTTAATTTGGAATTAGTTTACTAGTTTCCTTTTTCTGATAATCATGTCACTTTTCACTGACTAGGTCATTTAACTACCAAGAGTGATGTCTATAGTTTTGGGGTTGTTCTGCTAGAAATGTTATCTGGCCGCAGAGCAGTTGATAAGAATCGGCCATCTGGAGAACACAGTCTGGTGGAATGGGCTAAGCCCTACCTGGTCAATAGACGAAAGATATTTCGTGTCCTAGACAACCGAATAGAAGGCCAGTATCCAATGGAGGGAGCCTATAAGGCGTCTACCCTTGCGTTGCGATGCCTATCAGTAGAAGCCAAGTTCAGGCCGAATATGAATGAGGTTGTGACAACCTTGGATCAGCTCCAGGATTGCAAGGAAACTGGAGGCACTCACAGCCACACGAGTAAAGAGCCCAGGGTTCGCAGACTAAGTGCCGATGATGTTATCAACAGAAGGAGCACTGCTGCGTATCCTCGGCCCTCTGCTTCCCCTCTTTATGCTTGAAAATGGTGAATCAATGGACTTATTGAAAGCAGCCCTGTTTCTTTCCAAACATATTTCAGATGGTTTGGAAACAAAATCAGGCACTTGGGCATTCACTTTTTACCTGTCCTATGATTGTACAGTTTTTGTTTCGGTAATATATTCAAAATCAAATTCTGTTGACAGAATTTTAAGGTTAGCCAGTAACATGAGGAATGCACGCAAGGTTATATGTCATTTAACATTTTAACAAAATGTTTTTATTTTGTAACACTTGGGAAATAGAGATGTAAGTGCTCATGTATGACAACAATTAGCTCTCCCATTGACCCCCATCCTTCCCGCTTGGGTTGATGTATTTCATACTACGAAATTATTTGATTTAAATGTCTCAGTCTTTACTTGCATTATTACTTTGCCATGGTCTTTTGTGTTCTTTTCCAAAAGAAAAGATAAACTGAGCTGTTTAGATTTTGCATGTTTGGCTTGAATCTCTCATATCTGTGTTTGAGAGAGAAGATTATATTTTTTGGAAAGGCAGAAAAGTGAATGCAAAGTTGAAGATGCATGATGGACTGATGGAAAAGAAGTGGGGACACGTGAATGTGTACTTAAAATGGTTTCTAGTCCATGAAGCCTTCGAGCTTTTCACTGTAAAGAAAGTTGAAGGCTTTTCAGCTCTCGCCAAAAGCATATGGGTCTTGGTCAGTGGAGTGTTCGTAGCAGCCTTTAGCTCCTGAACTCATGGTTATAAGATGAGCACATAACCACTAAGGAACAAGGACGACCAGTCAATAGCATATGGATCAGCAGTACTACCCTTTGGGAAAAATTCTTATTTGCATAGGGTGAAAAATAGATTTTTATATCGGGTAAAAATGTGATTAGTAATTTTTTTAAATTTCATTGATAATATTGAGTATGTACAGACTTTATTAATAAAATTTTAAAAAATTATCAATCGTGCTTTTACCCAGTGTAAAATCTTGTTTTGCACCCAAGAATCTCTCACCGTTTGGTGTAGGGTAGTTTCGATTTATAGTTTATGAAGCAGTTTTTAAAACAGCAGTGAAGTTGAAAACTGTTAAGGTACGCTCAATGGTGAAAAATATTTTTTATTTTCTTTAATATTATAATCGACAATTTGCACATTATTAACATAACTTAAAAAACAAGATTTTTTTTTATTTTTTATCTTTTCAATATAATTTGAAAAACAATTTTTTTTTATTTCACATTTTTTTAATATTACATTGACAAGATAAAAAAAACAAAAATATGTTGTTTTTCAAAATATATTAAGGATGTATAAATTATTGAGAAAAATGTTAAGAAAAATGAGATAGAAATTGAAAAATATTTTTTATAACTAAATGCTCCCTCAGTGATCCATAAAAATTGTTTTTCAGTTTTTAAAAATTATTTTTTATAATATTTTTTTTAAAACAAATGTTTGATTTGACTTATGTTTATAAAAAAACAAACAGAAACAATTTCATAAAGTTCGTCCAAACGGTAAAGTTAATGGCTTTTTCCAGAAATGCCACATCTTGATCCAGCACCCAGAAAGGATGGTCGCAGCACAAAGTTAATGGTTTATCCCAGGAAAACTACTTGTTGGACCCAGCTCACTTTGGCCCACTTAATGAAAGGATTTCAACAAAAGAGTCGGTGAGTCACCACCTCCTCCAGGATCGCACTAAGCCGTGCAAAAGTGTCCATTAGGTAGACAGGGACCAATCAGGCAGCTGATATTTTTTTGGCCAAAAAATGCTGCTTCTGTAACTTAGATCAGCCACGTTACCTTTCCAAAAAAAAATCAAGTCAGCCACGTTAAAGTGTCCAGTCGTATAGTTTCTTATGTTTTTGAAAAAGATCTTTCCTTTTGAACCAAAAAATAAATAAAAATCACAATTTTCAGTTTTGGAAGGCCGAAAAAAAGGGTCTGCTAACGAGTATAGTTACCAAATTGGACAGAGTGTTGAGGCCTTTTTGTACTTACGAAGAAATGCCTGACACTAATGTTGAAAATCCAGTCATGAAAGTGGATTACAGTTAGGTGATAACTGATAACAATTGGGTTATGATTGGACCTAAAGCTCGGGAAGTCCTAATTTGGACCACATACTGAAGCAATTTGAGCAGACTTCACCATTAACATTGCTTGTTTTAAGTTTATCACCCAATTTTCTGCCATAAAAGACATCTTGAGCTAAATTTCAAACCATCTTGGGTCACCTATCCCCAACAAAGCAATTACCTTCTCCACCACCTGTCAGCTGAGATTTCCTAAAAATTGCAATTAGCTATGCATTCACTGAGTAGGGCAGATTGCAGCCGGTTAAATTTCGCAGGAGACAGCATGAATCCTACCCAGAGACCTTAAGGTAGAGAGATTCTAAACCAGATTCCTAAGATTTTCCTTGATCAAAGATACTTTTCACTGTCAAATAGAAAGAAAAAAAAATTACTAACGATGAAAAATACTTTTGATCCAAAAAAATTCTATAACCAAAGCCTAGGTAATAATTTTTCCTTAAGGTTAAGCCACTGTTGACATCAGTGTTCAGCGGTGCAATGTTACCAGTACTAGGTCCTATTAAGTTGCAACCTGAGAGCCAACCATGCCCAACCACAATACTCAGACGATTCTACAACAAAGTCAAACAAATGCAAGCCTTAGAGTTGGCATGAACTTTCAACCCATGTTCCCACATCGAATAGGTTTTATTCCCATGTGGTACATGCTTTGGAAATTAGCCCCTAATATGCAGCTCTCTCGCGACCTATATTTACAACTACTTCATACACGAAAAGAATACGGGAGAGAAGACAAAATTACCCTCCAACTGGTCAAGGAAAATGTGTATATCTATATTCATTCACTTTCCAATTTAAAGAATTGCATTCTTCTTTCATTCCCAGGGGGAAGCAGGGATTCACTGATAGAAATTGGATGCTTATCACCAAGTCCTTACCAATCCAGGCGTCCAATTTCTCCAGTCTAACTTTCCAATGGACTTGTTTCTTAAACTGACCATTTCTCTGATATCGAACACCTTCTTCAGATTCCTTTGCTTGCTGGACTCAGGCACAGTCTCCCCTTCTGTTTCTTCCTTTACATCTTCAGTTTCATTGATGGGTAAAGGAACACTTCCGTCTGGAGACGAACTCTCAATAATGATGTCTTCTAGTATCTCAACCACTTCGCTCATTTTAGGACGGGATTTAGGCTGTTTCATCAGACATTTGTTTGCTAGGGATGCTAGTTTCTGAGCCGATTTGATGAAATATTGTTCTTCAAGTCGTGGGTCTATAATAAGATGGAATTTTTTTGAGTCTGACACATAAGGTCTTACCCATTCCAAGAGTTTCTGCTCACTACGTGGTAGATTTCTCTCCAATGCTCGCCTTCCTGTAATGAGCTCATAGAGAACCACCCCAAAGCTCCAAACATCACTCTTAGCGGTCAGCCTGCCAGTTTGTACATACTCTGGAGCAGCATAACCTACTGTGCCTACAACCTTTCGAAAGAAAAGAGGAAAATAGAAAAGGAATAATGAGAAATGTATTCCTCAAATAATACCATTTGGCATGATCAGTGAATTATGCATTGAATTAAATCTCCTAAGCACAATCCATGGAATTTGTATCCTGATGTACTAATAGGGGGCTTATCCCCAAATATTTCACCTACATCTCACACCTAGATAAACAACTTACTGTTGTTGAAACATGGCCAAGTCCTTCAGGAGGTCCTTGCCTAGCCAATCCAAAGTCTGAGAGCTTTGCATTGAAGTCCTCATCCAGTAGAATGTTTGACGTTTTGAAATCACGAAAAATTAACTGCACCAAGTATAAAAGGAGATCAAAATCGTAAGGATCAGCAGGGAATCAAGCAAACTAACCAAGTAAGAGTCAGTATAAGGTACAAGCTGCAACGAGAGGAAAAAAACATCAGTTGATTTTAATGTGTAGATATCATCCACTACTCCCATCAAAAGTTACGATGAGTGACCAAATCAATGCAGATAACCCACATAAAAACGCGATTTGAGCACGGAATGAGAAGGTCCTCAAAACAATGGATATTCAAACAATCAGTATCACTTTTGGCACAGAAAAAGAAGTGGAGAGATACTAGTAAACAACAAAAACTCCTTCCCTTCAATATTTATAAGCAATAATTTGGAGATCTTTAAGAACAAAAAGAACATACCTGAAAATCCATTTCTTCATGGAGGTATGCCAAACCACGAGCTGCATCTTGAGCAATCTTTAATCTCATCATCCACGGGAGAGGTGTAGATACTCGAGCCAGTAGGTGGTCTTCTAAGCTTTTATTACGCATAAGCTCATAGACCAACAACCTTTGCATCCCTCTTTCATCGTCTTCTACACAATATCCAACTAATTTGACAAGATTTGGGTGCTTTACTACACCCAAAAAGTTCACTTCATTGATCCATTCCTTATGCCCCTGAATGCTAGAATGCAAAAGATTGAGAAATCCCATAAGATTTCCTTAAGAGCATTATTATAAATACACCTCATTACGTGTAACAAGAAGAGAACTAACCTTTTAACAATAGTTATTTTCATCTATATCGAAAAGATAGTTCTCGTTGTCAAAAATGCATACTCACTAAAACTAGATCATGATTATTAAGACAAAAAATCTCATTCACGTAATTCAATTAATAACAATCAATTTTTCCTCGAAAGGGTTTATCTTTACTCAAGAAAACCATAACTGCATCCTTAGCCAAGCTGAATTTAATGACATAACTCTTTGATTTACAAAAGTAAAACCCACAATTGCAATTCAGATTTACAGCCTACACCAAAAATCAAATTGCCCTCTAACATTACAAAGAGTGACAATATTTTTATAAAGCAAATCATTGCACATTAATCCACATTTTTCTAAATCAAAAATCTCGTCTTCCTTTAATCAATCAAAACATACATAAACACTACCCATCCGTTAGGAATCATGGAATTCATTTACTCCAAACGGACCATACAATCAACTGATAACAGTGAACTAGAATCCAAAGTGACAGAGACATATAGAAACGTAGTAGTGGCAAAAAGGCCAAAAGGGGAGGGGTCATGCCTGGAAGCCGTGGCGATTCAACTGCTTAACAGCAATATCCATCTTGGAATCAGGACCTTCCGTTCCATCATCATCGGGGACCCGAACGACGCCTCTGTACACGCAACCGAACCCTCCTTCCCCGATCAGCAGCGCTCTGCTGAACCCTCTCGTAGCGGATTTGAGCTCCGCGAACGTGAAGACTCTCAGATCGTTCGCTCGCCGCTGACTCAGCAACTCATAGAACCCGACCGAGTCGGAGAAGTCCCTCGACTCCGACTCGAACTCGGACCGTCTCGTGTCCACGCTACTCGATGCCATGCTGAGAGACCGCGCCCATGACACCCTCGACGTCCTCGAAACAACGCCGTCTTCTTCCTCTCCTCTCCTCTCCCCGTTTGTGAAATGAAAACACTTCATTTGCTTTAAAAAAAAATTATAATACTTCAACAAAATGCAGAGTTTCAGATAGTGTTTTTATAGAGAGGAGGTACATAGAGAGAGGGTCAAATGGGAGGGGCGGGTGAGGGGATCAACAAACTTCAATTGGTGAAGTATATATATAAATGTTTACTAGCAGTGTATAGGTGATTTGTTGCGAGAAAACAAAGAAAGTGTTTTCTTCGCTGTCTCTTTTTTTTTGTTTTTGGATTTTTTTTTTCTTTCATTTTTTAAGTTTGAGGAATTGGAGACCCGTTGTCGTGTTGCCGAGGAGGAAAGGGAGATCACGAGGGGTGGGTGCAGACTGCGACGCTGAGTACGTATTCTCAGTTTCATTCAGAAAAGGGTCCCAGAAGTTATTGAGGGGTTTAAGAGGAATTTTAGCTTCTTTAAGTTGGGGTTGAACCTTAATTTGTTTAATTTGTGGGTCAAGATTCTTTGGTGGCTAAAAGTTGCGTGGTGTTTATGTACGGTTAAAGTATTAGGTTAAGTTGCACTATCACTTTTTAAAATGTTGTTATCTAATACTTAAATATTTAGATTATGAATATGATGTTAAATATCTCGTATTTTTAATTGATTACAATATAATTCATCATTTATTCGTAATAAAATAATTTTAAGACTTAAAAACACATAATTTAAGCAAATATTTTATACACATGCATTTATAATACATCATAAGAAAAAAATGCTAAAAAAACCTGTGGAAATATTTATTTTTTGTTTTTCTTTATAATTATTTTTAAAATGAATGAAAAATTCACAAAAATCATTTTATGACATTCAAATAGTTCTTAAAACTCATTGATATCTTTTTGTGGTTCATTTAACTATCTAAAGATGTTGCGAAAAAAAAAAAATATAAAGATGAAAACGAATTAAATTGATGAAATAGATAATATTGCATTCAATTAAAAGTTAAAAGACAGTCAAATTCACAGTTTAGGAAATTAACTATGGTTGGTTGAGGAAAAAAGCAGTATGAGGAATGAAAAGGGAGAAGCAAGGAAAGTGGAACGAATGGTACCTTTCTATCATTTGATGGAAAAAGTGATAGAAAAATTGTGGAAGTTTTTTTTTTTTTTTTTGACAGTTTCTTCTTTCTATTTATTTTTCTTATCTTTATCAAATGCATTGTTGAAAATATTGAGAGTAAGTAGAATAAATTAATTTTATAAATTTTATTAAATTTATTTGTAATTTTATTATAATGTTTGAAAAAATAAAAATAAATTATAGATTTCATTTCGAATTAATTCGCTATGGGATTAAGTTGGTTTGTTATAAATTATATCAAAATTAATATAATTTATAAATAAATTTCGTAAAATAAAAAATAAAACGTTATATTAACCAAAATATTTTATCTCTCTCTTTCTTTTTCACTCACTCTCAATCTCCCCCTCCCCTTACTCATTTTGTCCTTTTTTGAATTTTTTATTTATTCAAAATATTTTAAATATTGAAATTTAATTAAATTTTATAATTCAATATTAAATAGTGATTATTAAGAAATTTCTGAAAGAATTATTGAAATGGTAAAAGTAAGGTTGAGTGGTCAAAATCTATATTCAAGACATTTATGCTTGATAGTGTCAATAAACAGATGATGCAGGATCAATTTGGTCATTGGACAATAAGATGATTTCGCTGACTACATGCAATTATGCAACCTAGGTGGACCGGGTCCATTTTGCAGACCTGGTGGCTAGTCCCTATGTCTTATTTATTTTCAACATTAATTCTAGATTGGAATAGTAATTAGCAAAATCCTCACAATTTCTTATTTCAAACTTTGAAAATTGAAAATCCATTAGTGGCCTCTTGGCCTTGATGGGATAATTTCTTTAGTTGGCGTAACATAAAAAAATGGCCAAATTGCATAATTGATCTGTAAACATAGGGTGATCATAATTTGATCCTTAGTCTAAAATATTTTTTAATTGGCGGGTCCATTCAGAATAACACATGCGGTAGCTTGATTGAATAAGAAAAATTGCCTCTCATCACTATCAACAGTTTAAAAACATTTTTTTAAAAAACAAAAAACGTTGTTTATAAGTAAAAAAAATCAAATTAAAACATATCCCAAAATGACATAGTAAACTTCTTTGTGTTCAAACAAAAAATATGAGAACATGGGTTGCTTACCCTTTAAGGCTGGGAAAAACAATGATAAAATAATATCATCAACAGAGTATTTTTTTTATGGAAAAAATCCACTTAAAAGAGCTTTTTAGATTATGCACAAAATCTCAACCAAACAGTTATTTTCTTTTTTTTTTCTTTTTTTAACTTATAAATTGATTTAATCAACTTATAAGATGAACTGTCATTCCCTTTAAAACAAAGATAATAGACAACAGCTAAAATACGAATGATAAAAACTTTATTTATACTGTCCGGCGTGATTTTGTCAATTTTAATGCTTACTGGTTGGTACCTGTTGGCAACTACAAATGTGGACACAGGAAATTGCCACTTAAATGAGACAGCAATTATAATTCATTTCACATGACGAGGTAACTAAAAATCAATTCTTGAGTATTTCTTAAGGAATATGAATTGATAAGGAGATGCATGATGTAAGGAATTATTGAAGTCTCTGGTTTAAGGCAATACCCACCTACGCTATGTGATGAGATTCAAAATTTGAATACGGAATTTTCATGGGGGTATAATGGGAATGAGCAAAAAGTCCAATGATTAAAGTTGAATGAGTAGAAGTTGTTGGATTTCGGGATATGCAATGTTTTAACCTTACTTTGCTAGCGAATCAAGGGTGGGTAACCTTCCTGGTGGCCTTAAACTTGACGGTGTTTGTCAGAGATGATGACAATCTTCACGGCCCAACTATTCTTCATGGTAGCCTGCTCCTTCAGTGCTGTACTGCTGTTTTTTTTTTTTTTTTTTTAAATTTATAATTTAAATAATATATATATATATATTTAAAAATATATTCGGTAATGTTGAATCAATTTGACGAGATTTATATTTCGGTACCTAATTCATCGTCTTCTATTGGTTGGCCACCCTTATACGTGCAAATTGAAGGGTCTCAACTTTAAATTTGTTATTTTTCGATAATTATTGTCGAAAATCATCTTCCCGCCATACCAAAAATGGAAAGAGCAACGTACGAATAGTGGTAGCAAGACTCCACCAGAATTCGCCGCACGTGCCCACATGTGTCGACAGGCCGTGAATGGTTACTTTCAGGTTTTTTTTGTATAAGTGATTCAAGTTCGATCTCTTGAACCATGAATATCTCCAATTAATCTAGTTCATAATAAGATGCGTGTTTAACTTATTTAAAATTTAAATCAAGGGTTATGATTGATCCGATTTGTGATGACAAGTCCACCCGAGTTTTGGTTGGTCTGAGTTGTGGTAACGAGTCCACCTGAGTTCAATGAGACGTTTCGCGAGTTCTGTGTGTTTTTTCTTTAATAATTTTGTTATTAATTTAGCCAATTTTTGTAGCATGTACTTAATGTATGTAATAGTGTGCTTCTAGTGACTATATTCTCTCCATTATTATAACTTTTCAATGGCTATATTTCTATGTTTCTATCTTCCTTTCAATCTCATAATAGTCACTCGTTTTGGTCCAAATCAAATCATAGTTATGATAACCTACAATAAATTGGACATTTTTTTTTAGTTTTATGAGTAATCTAGTTGTTTTTATAGTCACATTACAATCACTTGAAGATATTAGACAATTTTCATTATGTGTCGTAATGATAACTCAAGTTTTGGACCTAGCTCGAGCCGAATCGAGTGTGACTCAAGCTCGAGCCAATTAATCAAGTTAAGTCAAGTTCGAGGCAAGCTTGACTTAACCCATGCTCGAGCTCCACTTGAGCGTGACTCAAGCTCGAGCCGAATAGAACTCAAGACAAACGAATTCACCTATTAAAATTAAAATCAAAATCAAAAGTAAATATTTAATAAAAATATTAAAATTTAATAAAAATAAAAAATTATAATTAAACCAGCTCGGGAGCCAAACGAAACGAGCTTCTCATTGCTTGAACTCAACTTATTTGACTTGTAACTTGATAATACCGAATCAAATCGAGCCGCTCGTGAGTAACTTGACTCAGGACCACCCCTATTTGGAAGCTTAAAGGGCGCGTCAAGCTCTAACATGACAAGAGTCGTAACATCAACATTGTTTAACATTATTAATTGAGGTTCAAATTGTCAGAAAATCTTTTAGTCCAAATATACTAAAAACCCAGATTTTGATGAACCCTAACAAATGGTTCTTCAATATCAACGCTTTTTAACTAGTTTCACTAGCTAAATTGATAAAAAAATATACTCTTAAATAGTTTAAAGATTTGACTAGAAAAATTAATAAATGTATGACCAAAATAGATTGTGATCAATAGTTGTAAGACAAAAATAAATATTTAATGATAATAAAAAAATAATTCACATAAGTTAATGTCAAACAGGTCCTAAGTATGCCAGTGATTTGGAACTTTGTACCCAAAATTCATTACCCAGCAAAGAAAACGAACAACAAAATCTTATGGGCCAACGTGAAGTATTCGCAAATGACAGACTGAGGAACTGGGCACAACAGCAATAATAATACAAAGACAAAGCAAAACAGAGCGGGCCTGTTTTACACCATCAACACCTGGGCTTATCAGTGTCCCAATCTTATGGAACTGGTTCCATAGTAACTCTTAAGAAAGTTCACAAATAACTGTAGAGAAATTAAATAGGAATTGATCAATTTTTTTTAAAAAATTAAATATCAAAATTAATGCTTAATTTTTTTATAATTATTAATAAATATTTTCATTTTCATGATAACTCCCACAAACTTGATCTCATGATATCACCGCTCATAATCCATTCAACTGTCAAAGGATAATATATTTTTTAAAGCAAGGCCAAATGTTTTAGTGGAGTGGCCCAACTAAACAAACGTTTATTTTATTCAATATGTGACTTATGCGGCTAAATGGCATCTCAGTCCCTATAGTTTCACCTTTAAATCAAATTGATCATCAAACCTTTAATTGCAATAAATAAATCCCTAGTTATCATTTTGTTCAATTAAATCCTTCATCAAATTCCTCTAACTACATTAGTCTTATTTCCATTTAATGCAACAGTTTGTGCATATATGTCTGTTATAACTTAGTTTTTCAATTGGATGATTGGATAGTGACTAAAAATATAATTCTGGTTTTGGACAAAATAAAAGGTTTATATAATATATAGTGAACCACACATTTATCTGCCGTCTTAGCTCAGCTGGTAGAGCGCATGGCTTTTAACCATGTGGTCGTGGGTTCGATTCCCACAGACGGCGTTTCACCATTGAGGTAACTGTTTTTTCTTTCTTGATCATTTGTTTCTTAACTTGTAATTGAATGAAAAAAAAACCTGAACCTTCAGCGTTAATTGCCTGCGGAATCCTTACAAAGTTTTTCCCCAAATCCTTAAAATAGTTGGTGTGGTTGACATCAGGAATCTCGGTTCCTAAACCTGCCGGTTTCTTTTTGCTGGGCCGATATCAGACATTATATGAACGGATTGGTAAAGAAATCAAGTGTCTTGGAAATGAGTTATATGGAAGGGTTGCAAGGGAAGATGACTTTAAATCGACCGGACATCTAAATAAGAGTAGAGATTGGAAAAGTATCTGTGAAATTCCGGCAGAAGATGAACGGAAAATTACAGAACTTGTGGCAAACTTAGCTCATACCATTGAGGTCAAGCAGTCGCGTGTTCAAGAACTGCAGTCTAAAGTTGAAGGAACATCGGAGTACTGCATTTACAGCTTGGTGAAGCATAATGATGAGTTGCACCATTACTACAATGAAGGTATCTATTTTAACTTTCAAGTGTGCTTTTTTGAGGAAAATTCGTTTACTTATCGGCTAAGTAACATGTGATATCATCTTGTCGATCTTATTCAGGTAGTATTTTCTACAGTGAATTCTCACTTTCCATAGGTTCTCCAATGTTTTGCTTAATGTTAATTTGTTAATTTACTATGTTGAATAGAGATAGAAAGATGCAACAGAGTGCACATGATTATTGCAAAAAGATTCTTTTCAAGCATGAAAAGAGTAAGTTGAAATTAGAAGTTCTCAGGAAGCAGCTTGAGATTGGTGCGAAAGAACTGGAAGAAAGGGATATCCAAAACGAAAATGAGAGGCAGAACTTCCAGTATGAGAAGAATACGTAGAACTTTGCTTTTTGTACGAAATCTTATTGAAGACTGTAAAACGATATTGCTCTTCAGAAGTAAAAAGAGTTGACATAAGATTTCATTGTTTCTTTCAGTGCAAGGCAATAATGGGATGCCAAGTCTTAGTCATTTCCTTTGTAGCGGCTAATTCAAGAAAGGTCAAGCAGTGCTTTTATAGGCATCATGAGAATGGGAGATCTTGATAGCAAAACATCCCTCACTGCAATTAAGAGAAAATATTCTGATGAGGAAGCCTTGAAGCTTTGTTCAATGTGGGAGAATTTGGTTAGGGATCCAACCTGGCGTCTATTTAAGAAAATTACAGTTAAAGAGGTTGATATCTCTAACCTGCTGTTTGCATTTTTTTCTGCCATACTTTCCAACTTATATCTCTATTTTCATTTTCATTTTTCATCATACAACTTTATTTCCATAAAGGATGATTTAAAAGAGTTGACAAAAATGAGTGGGAACGCAAATAAGGATTGATGAAGGGATCAGTTCGAGTGAATAAGTATGGACAAAAGAGTCGCTTGTTTAAAATTCTTCGTTATTGAGAATTGAAGTTTTTCAGAGCCTTGCTTGAACTTGGAAGATGTATAGCTTTGTCTTGTTGCTTGGAAATCCTCCCATTTGAAACTTGTAAGCACTTTTATTTATAATAAAATTATCTGATTAGATCAAGTCTAAAACTAATGTTTAAACTCATTAGAAATTTTACTGGTAATTTTAAGAAATTTTATTGATAATATCAACATAAACGTAGGACCCAAGAAACGATGTTACCAACGAAGTTCTTTAAAATTACCAGTAAAACTTCGGATGTGACTAAAACTAATGGTTTAGACCCGGTCTAGTCAAGTATTTCTCTATTTATAGAGGTTGGCGAAAGAGTTCCACTCAACTTGAATCACCATTGATAATTATTATTTATTTATTAGAGATAAATATCAATATAGTATTATTACATTTGATTTGTTGGAACCTTATGATATGTGGTCATTGTTGATTGATTTATCTCTGTCGTTGAAAAATACGTGTCAATTTGTGATTTGTTCTTTGCAAATATTTTAATTGATCTATTCAGTTACTTCTAAAATTTGTTTGAAACTAAATGAAAATGAGATTCATTTGTAATTGAGTTTTTATATTTGGTCTTTTCATATAAAATTGTAGAATTCGATTTAGTTTTCATATTTAGAGTGTTTAAAATAAATGAGATTGCATTTAATATCTAGATTCTAAGTTTAATCATTGGATAAATTTGTGTTTTTTATTCAACCAGGAGAGAGGGGGTTTTGATCAAGATGGTTTTTTTTCTCTCATATGTGAAATTTTATTGAAAATACTAATATAAATTTTGATAAGATTTGCAACAAAATAACTCAATTTCATAGTTAATTCATTTAAAAATGAATTTTATAGTTTTTTTATCTTTCCAAACATAATAAATACAATTACAAATAAATTTCATTAAATTTATAAAATCCATTTATTTCAATCATACCCTAAATTATCTTAGTGCTCTAACTCATGAATAGAAGTTAAAGAAATTGTATATATTAGCAACATCATATGACTTCCGGATGCTGCTTGGTTCACGGAATGTAATTTTACTTAGGAAATATGATTGAGAGAAATATAAAATTACTGTGTTTCGTTTGCACAAAGTAAACATTAATGAATACAAAACATGAATTTAAATTTAAATTACAATCATAAATTAGCCTTCTATCATAATTAATTATATTCAAATATATCATAAAATCAATATGATTTATATTTTTTTTTAATAATTGGTTTCTCTTTTATTTTTTAAATTAAAAAAAACAAAGGTCATAGAGTATCAAATCCTTTTCAAGTCATCGGATCTAAAACTGTCAGAAATCGTTAATATAGATCGTTGAAAATTATGCCGAAGATCTCTGATCTAAATCTTGTCGAAGATTGTCAAAGATTTTGTCAGATAATACCATATTGACCGAGGAGAGAGAAAAAAATTTAATATTTAAATAAAATTTGAAAAAATTAATTTTTTTCAATTTTTTAGAACCAGAAATATCACATTACCACGTGTTATGCAAGTAATAAGGTCTCCCTAAGGGAATATAAGGTTATTAAGAATATGATATTACCGTGTAGATTATTACCTCTGATGTTGAACCAAACATAGGAAATCTTATATTCCCTTATAAGTTAATGAGAATGTCATCAAGATTCAGTGAACCAAACGCAGATATGCAAGGAGAGGTTAAAGATTGAGGCAATAAAATTGATCCATTTGTGTGTCCATATAACAAGATATTAGAGCCATTTAAAGGACTGGCTCATTTCTATGAGCTCATGGTTGAAGAAAGTTAACCATTTATTCTATTGAATACCAATAATTTTTAATTATCCACTAATTGTTGGCATCCAATTAATCAAGACCAAAGACCCTTACTAATTAAAGATTAGTAATTAGGAGTAGTAATTGAGTACTTAATTGTAAACGTTCAACTTTTTTCAAGTCGGTTCGTTTTAAACTAGGAAGAATTATATTTTTTTGAGAATTAACTATTTCATTATTCAAATGCATTTAAAATTTGAGATATCTAATAAAAAATTTGAAACATTTTTAACGAAAACGAGTTTTATTTTAATAATATAATTCATATATTTATTATTATTCATTGACTTAACACTAGCATTTTATATTAAATTAACATTCTAATATAAATCTTAGAATAAAAATTATTTCTTGAAATGACCAAAAACTTTTTAAACTACAACAAATATTCTTTTTCTTGAAAAATAAATATAAGTTTAAAAAAAATATTTTTAAGATAAGACTTTTAATATTAGAACAAAATTTTGATTTGATATCTATAAATTTTGTTATGACCAGAAAATAAAAATTATCATTTCTCACATATTTGTTAAAATTTTAATATTTTATGAGAATTAGAAATAATAATTCTTATTAATTTCCTAAAGATTTTTTTTTTCAAAAGCCTCTTGAGATGCCATTGCCAGTTGGCAGGATTGATGTTATCCATTCTCAACCCTCCACGTGTGCTCGTCGGCCCACAAAATCATTACCGTACAGAGAATAGACCACCTAAAGCCACACCAACCCCAACGCTACTTTAATAAGTCTATACTCGCTTCGCCAATCATTCGCCAGACTACTTTCATACGGAGTATTAAGAAAATACCAAAATGTGACCTATTGAACCGCGAGTACATAATATATTTGTACGCCCGAGGCTGAGGGGCCATGGCCAAGCTGCCAGAAAACACAAAAACGAAAAACTCACAAATTCGAGGGACAGGTTTGTCATGGAAAACAAAATTGCGCCTTCTTTGCAGAGTAATGCAGAAGAACAGAACTCTCTCACTCTCTCTCGCAATCCCTATCTACTTTTCCTCTCTAAAAACCCTAGACTCATCGCTCTATCTCCTTCCTCTCTATCTCTCCATTTTTTCTGATCTCCTCTCATTTCACGCTGTCGTTTCATCTGATTGATCGATATCAGTAGTTGACGATAATAGGATTTCGGTTTGAATAGCCTGTTTCCAAAACAGCCTCGCGTTTATTAAGGTAATGATAATAGTGTTCTATGTTCCGTGCGTATAGTCTCTATTAGTATTTAGTAATGCGTGTATTATATTGCTCTGTTTGGTTGATTAAGAAAATGTGATTGTGCATGCTAGGGTTTATTTTTCTTCGTAGTTTTGCTTTAAAAAAATGATAAATATCTCACACGATAGGGACTGGTTTGAGTGTTTGGTTTGATCATTGATGAGTCTTGAGTTTTTTGTTGTTTGCTTAGGTATTTTTTTTCTTCAGTTTCTCAGGAACCAAACAGGGTGTTTGGAGTGTTGATGCTATGTTTGGTTACTGAGAAAATGTAGGTTATAGAGGAAGGAAACCAAAGATGTGTTTTCCAGGATTTATGTTATTTGCGATTAGAAGAAAAGAAAAAGAACTCCTTTAATTATAGGTCTTTTAGCACGTCTGACCAAGAGTAAATTAAGCTTGACCAAATTGGGCCGGCTTTTTGGATGGCTGAAGTTATCATCGTTTTGAGATCTAAAGAAGATTGAAAATGTCTGTTCTTGTCACTTCAGTTTCTCAGGGTGTAAACTAGGTGTTTAAGCTAAGAATTGCTTTTAATGCTATTCTACTTCTCAAATTGATGATATCTAGATGCCCTATTCATATCAAAAGTAATAAATGTTCTATGGGTTGCTGACATCATTTTGGGAAAGAAAAAGGTTAAAGATAAAGTTGAATTTTATGTTATTGATAAAATCAATTTTTACCAATAAAATATATATTTCTGCTGATATGTCATTCACTTTACCTGACCGTAGCCGTGTCGGGCATTACGAATAAAAGTATGGATATAACACTTACATTCCAAATTAAAAGAAAAAGAACTAAAAATTGTAAAAATAGACAAGTCTGACACTCGAACATATACATGTGTCCGACACTCATACCTGAGTTCATGTAACATAGTTCGGCTGTTGAAACATGAACTCTACTCGGAATTGAGCTCTTTGTTTCAGTTTGGGTGATATCTTGTACTTGAAGTCAAAAACCATGAGAAGCATGTGAAAAGAATTTTTATTTCTATTTCCCCTTTCTTTCTTGTTTTTTTTGGCAACCAATTTGAAAACCATGCAAGGGACATTCAATAATGCTCATCATTCTCAATGATAATCTTAAGTTTCAATGTGTTGTTTGTCTTACGTTCTTAGAAACTTGCATCCTAATGCAAAATTCTGCCAAAAACTCATCTCAGTATTTCTGATCTTTCTTAGTAATTGCATCCCCTACTCTTTGAGAAATGATATGAACCTGAGACTCCATTTCTTATACCATTCAATGAGTTGTAAGACCACTTAATGTTTCTTATCTTTGGACTTACAACAATTTTATTGCATATCAGGTTTGCAATGTCTTATAGTTCTGCAGAAGAAACCGATATCAGTGAGTCTGAGATAGAAGACCATGAATATAAGTACTATAAAGAATTGAAGAAAGGAACCATCAAGGTTAAAATTTCAGATTCAACATTTAGATGCCCTTACTGCCCTGGGAAGAAGAAACAAGATTATTTATTTAAGGATCTTCTACAACATGCTTCTGGTGTCAGTAGAAGGTCCCATACCAGGGGCCTGAAAGAGAAAGCTAAGCACTTGGCCCTAGAGAGGTACATGAAGAGGCATCTTAGTGTGAAGGATAGATCACAACTTGCCCCCACAGCTGAGTTTACTTATGATGCTGATTGTGATCAGTTGTTTGTGCATCCTTGGGTTGGCATTGTGGCAAACATCAAAACCTTACTGAAAGATGGTCGATATGTTGGGGAAAGTGGAAGAAAACTCAAGGAGGATCTAGCAAGTAATGGTTTTAATCCCCTGCGGGTTCATCCTTTATGGAACAGGCGCGGTCACTCTGGCTTTGCTATTGTGGAGTTTAACAAAGATTGGGATGGTTTCAGAAATGCAATTATGTTTGAGAAGAGCTTTGAAGTTGATCATTGTGGGAAGAGGGACTACTATGCATTGAGGGACCGAGGGGAGAAACTATATGGTTGGGTTGCGAGAGATGATGACTATCACTCAGCCAGTCTAGTTGGTGATCATCTCCGTAAGAACGGGGATTTGAAGACTGTTTCTGGAAAGGAAGCAGAAGATCAAAGGAAAGCTTCGAAGCTAGTGACCAATTTAACCAATACCTTGGAGATCAAGAATATGCGCCTCAAAGAAATGGAAAGCAAATATCATGAGACCAGTGCATCACTTAACATACTGATCACGAAAAAGGATGAAATGGTCAAATCTTACAATGAAGGTACCTTAATTATCTCTAACTTTCAAAATAAACTCTATTTGAATCCTGTGGCTTTCCAAGACCATGTTCTGCAGTAGCTTACTGTGTTCATTTTATGTTTATTAGAAATAACAAAGATGCAGCAGATTGCACGTGATCATTTTGAGAAGATTTTCTTAGAGCATGAGAAGGTTACACTACATTTGGAAGATCAGAAAAAAGAATTAGAGCAGCGGGAGAAACATCTGTATCAACGCCAGGCTCAAAATGAAACTGAGAGAAGGAAACTTCAACATGAGAAGAAGATGGTAACACCTGGAACCTTTTAAGAAATGTTTTTTCCTAGCCATACTGTACTATTTGCATGACAACGAAAAATTGATGCAGTTATTGTCTTCGTCTCTGTTTGGGTGTTTCAAAAACGCCTACTGGCATTTTGCAGCCAGCCTCTTGATAAATTTAAAAGCAATCTAAGGTTGATGTAGATAAAAATCTTGTTCAGCATATATTATGATTTCGGGAGGAAAAAGGAAAGATAATGATTTTGGTCCTTCTTTATCTCCCTCCTCTCTTTTCTCTAATCTGATTAATTAATTTAAACTGGTAATGAAATTATCTCATTACTTAGTATTGGTTTTGTCTAGTTAAAAGTACCACAAGGTGGAATTTATTTAGATTCATGTATTTGTCTAAGAATCTAATTGCTTCACCTCGTATTCCTCTTCTTTATATAGCATTTACTTTGCTAGTTACCATATTTAGATAACTTTGTAGTCGACATGGCTATTGTAGAAGCTGGAGTTAACGTCGAGTTTAGAATTTCTTAGCCAGGATTGTATAAAATGTATTATATATCTTTCTTCTTTTAGAATGAGAGGGCTACCGTAGAGCAGAAGAAGGCTGATGAAAATGTGTTGAGGCTGGCAGAAGATCAAAAGGTATGCTGTCACTCTTTTGTTCTGAACTGAAAATTTAACAGAAGTTTTAATTTAGTGATTTTTTTTCTTATTCATATGTGATTGGCTATCAATGCCAGAGAGAAAAGGAGAAACTGCACAGAAAAGTTATTGAGCTGGAGAAGAAACTTGATGCCAAACAGGCATTGGAGCTGGAGATAGAGCGTATGAGAGGGGCATTGCAAGTAATGAAACACATGGGAGAGGATGAAGATGTGGAAGTCAAGAAAAAGATTGATGCAATTAGGGAAGACTTAAAGGACAAGGAAGAAGAATTGGAAAACTCTGAAGCTCTCAATCAAGCTCTTATTGTCAAGGAGCGCAAAAGTAATGATGAATTGCAGGAGGCTCGTAAGGAGTTAATCAATGTAAGTATATTTTTATTTTCCATATTTTCTAAATATCTTCAATTCTAAAGGTTCTTTTGCTAGCCACACTTCAGGAAATTGATTTTTTTCTAGATTTTTTCTAGAATATTGTATCCAGTACATGTAAAAAGATGTCAAGTGTTAAAATCTATTTCTGATGCAGTGTGTTTTGTTGACTCTAATTAGAAAAATTGTAGCTGACTGAAATTCATGGTTAATTATTTGAGTGATATCTACCAGCCAAGAAGAGATGACTAACTGATGTAGGACAGTAGCAAAAGAAGCATAAAGGATTAAAGGGACAAGTAAAAGAGGAAAGGGGATAAGAGAAGATAACAGCAGAATAGGAAATATAAATAGACTTATAAAAAAAAACAGCAGAATAGGGAAGATAAATAGAGGAAATAATCAGGAAATAGGCGAATTCCAAGGGAGAGGTGAAGAAATAAAGAAGAATAGAGGGAGAGAAGGGAAGGGAAGGAAAGGGAGGAAAATACATAAAGAGAGGGGTGATACCAAAACTCCATATTTTATTCTAGAATTCAAGTCTAACTAAAACCTTAACAGACTAACAAAGTTGCTCTTACATAGACACCGCTAATAACTATTAAGGAAACAATATCAAACCCAATTAAATCCATAATTTCCTAAACCTAAAATACTAGAATATTCATACTTAATTCCCAATAAAAGTACAATTACATAATAATCCCACAAATAACCCCAAACTTCAATTTTCTTTTACTGGTAAAACCTAGACACATCCCTCGAACATGAGACCTTTAAGACCCAGAGACTCAACCTTAACCATATTTACAAATGAATACAAATTCTAGCCTTTTTTTGCCACGCCTTCACTAACCAAAGCATCCATTTGGGATTAAGGTTGATATGCTGTTGAATGTGATGAACACCTGAAATTTTAACAAAATTTTGGAGGACAGGAAAGTGAGAATAGAATACGGTAAACAAATATTTTTCTGTTTGAGCCGTTGAAACCACCATCAGTAGCATAGATGAAGTGGCGCAAATCAGGCCCATTTTTTTTCCTCCAGTCTTTTATGGCCTGCATGACACAACCAGCAATATATAGCTTGTTTTAAAATGACAAATTCACAGTCAAGTGGACCAGATGAAGATTGTCCATGAGCTTTGTTTTTCACTTTTAATTTCTCTTTGAGATTGTTGAAGCAGTCAAAGCTCATAAACAACTCAGTATGCCTTCAATGTTAACAAGAGCTGGGATCTATTAAGTTTAGTGTGTCCATGTGATAAATTTCACCAAGTGTTATCCACCAAGAACACATAAACCTACAGGTGATCTATGGGGTGTCTTAAAAATGTTGAAACAGTAATCTACTCTTTTTGTGTCATTTTAGATCAGGGGAACCTTACTTCGTTAATTTCAGGGTATATGTGTAGACTGCAACTGTCTTGCAGTAGCCATGATAACAGTATTCTGGTACTAATGTCATGGTTTCTCTAAATTTTAAGATTTATGGTGTCTTGTTTGGTAGCCAGAAAGGTCTTAAGTCCAAATCTCCCCACCCCAATCATTCTAATTGATAAAAAAATGAAAAGTATATATGCATATTCAGTTAATGAAGGGATTTAAAGTTTTGAGACTTATTAGATGGCTTATACAAGGCTTAAAATTTTTGTAACATTTCCCAACCAAATATCTGTTTCCTAACTTAAGAATGCTCATTTATGAGGTTGCTGGTCTCAAGGGAAGTGGTTCCAATCAGAATTTGAATTTCCAATTATACGGATTATACAGAAGAGAAAACGAGAATGCATTTTTTTGTTAATCATGTTGACCTATTTCTTTTATATCCATGAATTACTGGAGTTGACCTCTAGATGGTCATTGTAATAGTTATTTGTGTGAATAATTCCTACACTGGCTAATAAATTGTCATTTTATTGGCTAGAGTGGCTGTTAATTTGTTACTTGTTTTTCTCTTCTTTTTTTAATCTAAATATTATCTTTTTGTGGAAAGTCTAATTCCTCGTTTGACAGGGTTTGAGGGGGGTAACAACCCGTGCTTTTATTGGTGTGAAGAGAATGGGCGAGCTTGATGAGAAACCATTCCACAGTGCAACAAAGAGAAAATATTCTGAAGAAGAATCTGAGGAGAGAGCTGTAGAGCTGTGTTCTTTGTGGGAGGATTACCTAAGAGATCCAAACTGGCATCCTTTTAGGGTCTTCCAGGATAAGGAAGGAAACGTTAAGGTGTGCATTTTTTTTTGATAAATGTAAGCTGTGAATTTTTAGTTATGACCAATTTCATTCTTATGAAATTTTTGGTTGATTACTTATATAAAACCTACAAGACTTGGTAAAACTATGTGGTCAAATGTGTGAAACTTGTGAGACTCATGACCTCTGTAAACCTGCAACTCGCCTGCATCCCTGTTCACTCTATTCTCGCCTCTCCTCAAGATTCATGTTTCTGAAGTATGGTGTCGTAGCAAATATATAGAGTGGTTGTGTTGCAGTATCCTTTTAGGATCATCATGGATAAGGAAGGAAACTGTGTTGTGAATTTTTGTAAAACAGAAATCGATTAACTCGCATTCAGACTCTCATATAGTTATGGCCGATTTTATCTTAAGCAACTATTGGTTGACCACTTATATAGAGTCCTATAAGACTTGGTAAACATTAACTTGCTTGCTTCTATCATGCTCACCCTGTTCTCTCCTCTTCAAGATTCCTCATTCTGTGCCATGGTGTCATAGCAAGTATATAGAGTGGTTGTGTTGCAGCATCCTCCTAAGATCATCATGGATAAAGGAAGAAAATGTAAGGTGTGCATTTTTGAAAAGAAAATCTATTAACTCACCTTCACAAACACATGCACACATATATTAGCTGTCTATCCTTCTTTAGTTATGACCTATTTCATTCTAATGCAACTGTTGATTGACTATAATAGTCCTACAAGACCTGGTATAACAATGTGTTGCCAAATGTGAAATTTGTGAACTCTTCACTTCTGTAAACTTGTAAACTTGGCTGCTTCTTCCTGCTCACCCTGTTCTCACCTCCCTTCAAGATTCCTAATTCTGAGTCATGGTGATGTAGTAAGTTTATAGAGTGTTTGTGTTGCAACTTGTTTGATACCAATTTTTCATCTGCTTTCATTTTCACGTGTTTACATTTGTGACTAAGTTGTTAACTGCTTCAGTGGCTCATTACTTCTGTAGTGACTTTTTTAGTCCTCTTACTGTACAGTTCCTCACCCTCACCCCTTTTCACTTAGTGGTTCATCCTTCATACTGGTTGTGGTTCTGCAGGGAGCAATAGATGAAGAGGATGAAAAGTTGAAAGGTCTGAAGAACGAGTTCGGTGATGAAATATATAATGCTGTGATAAGAGCCTTGACAGAGATGAATGAGTACAACCCAAGTGGTAGGTACATTGTACCAGAGTTATGGAATTTCAAGGAAGGAAGGAAGGCAACATTAAAGGAGGGAGTGTTCTATATACTAAGGCAGTGGAAACTGCATAAGCGGAGGCGAACCTGAATGTAAGTTTCTAAATCTTACATCACATAGCTGAGAGCATCAACATCAAACATATCCAGCATGGCATGAGAGAATGTGCATATGCTTTACATTCTTTTGAGTTGAATAAGAATTACTCCGTTTAAAGTTGAGTGATCCTATTCTTTCAAGGAACTTCTAAGACGGCCTCTTTGAATCCATTTTTAGCTTCATTTGAATGGATTATGATCACCTCCTTTTGAACCTCTCTCCATTTGGGTCCACTTCAAAGTGGAATAGTGGCTCAAGTCATCCAAAAATTTAAGTCAAAGGCGAAGATTAAAATAGTAAATTTTTATGAGACCAAAATACCTCTTTGCCATGTTAGCAAAGTGGGGGTATTTTGGTTATTTTACATTTTTTGAAAATTTAAAAAATAAAAAATTCAAGTGGGTACTGTTACCTTCAGCACATGGGGACGTGTGAGGCTTGAATGACCATCTTCCTTTCCTCGAGTCCAACCCAGTGTTATGGTTGGTTTTCTGTATAGCCACCAGAAAAGAGCAGATCAAAAAAGATGTCCCCATCAATTCACGGCAAGAAGACCAGCAATGCATGAGGGTGGCCAACTCGATGGAGTCGGCGCTTTCATATACCATTCGGTAGATTTTAGTAAGAGCTTTCCAACAGTGTTAGGGATGCACTTTTCTGACATCTGGTTGTCCCAATATCACCAAAAACTTCGGGGTTGAAAAAAATTAAATATACAATTTCATTCAATTACCTGATACACTTGGTAAATTTGAATATCTGGAGTTATTTTGGTCTTTTCCTCTTTAGCTGGACCAAATGGAGAGCATTCCCAATTGAAAAAGATCATGATCCTATCTAAATATACTTTTGCCTCACATAAGCATTTACATTTATTCGAATACTGGTAGAAGTTGAGGTCAAACTCAACCATTTTGTGTTACATAAAATTGATTGCAAACTAAGCTGGATATCTGTAAATTAAAGGCACCATTGTCCAATTAATTTGATGCGTCTATCGGTGCATGGTTCCACAAGATATTACCAGTCTTTAATGATGAACTTGCGTTGTTTTAGTTTATTATCCATCTTCTTTCCATTTTTCAGCCTGAAAGTACTCGTGTTGCATTGCGGGTATAGTGCTTTCGAGTTACCTTGAAGACCTCAAGTCACAGTTGGCAAGGGACTGCGGCAAAAAGTTTTGCTTTATTTGTGATTCAGAAGCAGCAGTTGATTTAGTCTAATTTGACTATCGTCTATAGATTGTTAACTTGACTAGACTGATGGAATTAGTAAGTAACAACTGTGTTAACAGTTTTCAATTATTTGCGTTATAGAAGGTTGATAGATTGATCGTATGACTAAATTAACTTCAGTTTTTCTTATTTTTCTGTTTGGAAGCCATTTCCAGTGGAACTTAAATTTGAATTGGAACGTAGGCATATAATTTGTCTGAGTGTTGATATTTGGACAACAAAAACGTAACTCCTGAAAGGGTAATTTACCAGTCGACTTTCTAGGTGTACGTTTCTGTGATTCGAATATCATTATTGTTTGTCTTTTGTGATATTTTGGCTCAGAAAGGCAATACCCCCTTTTTTATATATGAAACTATTATAGTAGTAACATTTAGCCTTCTTTTGGTCGTTAATTTCTGTCTGCACTTTGCCTAAAAAGAGTAATTTCTCTTGCAGTCTGTTAGACTTGATATTTGAAGGACGAATAATTCCAGGGCGCACTGGCTGGTACTTGGATGTTAGAGAACCAAACATCTTTCATATCTTTTTCTTCTGCTTCTTTATGAATAGTCCAATATGTTTCATACCCTTATATGCCAGCCTAAACTGTGCGTTAAAGATGAATATGACCCAACCACTTTGAGGCCTAATTTATTCAAATCCATGACCAGCCCAAAAGAAAAAAAGTATTTCAAATTCGTGACCAGAAAGTGTAGGTTCTAACTTTTTAGAAATTTGCTTCACAAAAAAAGTAGGCTTTTAGAAATATTGATTGGATAATATGTGCGGATTTTTCCGATAGATTTCATTTGGTCTAAGAATCACTGAAAATCAATTATAATTGGTAAAATTGGACATTAACCCTTGACCCAAATTCAAAAAGACTTGATTTTGGTTAGCCTTGCCAATCCCATATATCAGAAAAAAAATCATTTGAACTCGAACGGTTTGAAACTTAAAATAATATATTCCAATTAATATGATTTTTTTGTAAAAATAAATGAATTGTTTGTTAAATTAATAATAGTTAAATAAAAAGATATTGTCTCATATTATAATTATTATTAACAACTAATTTTTTTGTGTTTATATTTGAAAATTTGCAAATATCACTTGAAATGATACGTAACTTGAGCACTAAATGACCCGATTCGAAAAAACTCACAACCCAAAGCAACTTGAACACAAAATGACAATCCGTATGACTTGCATCTCTAGTTTTCAATGTTTTTTTTTCTTTTTCCTCTCTTTTTTCATTTTATGCTAATTAATTTGAACTCTAGGCTGCTTCTACATTCACAATTCCATGTAATCTAATGATAACGCGCATCACGAGAAGTAGTTGATCTCTCTCTAAAATGTGAAATGAGTTTTTCATTGAAGGAGCCCACAGCCAAAACAAAGGTTGAAGAGGTAGTGCAAGGAATCCAAAGCCCTACTTTGTTTTTCCTTTTTTCAGGTAGTAGGAATCCAAAGATTTTGTCTCATGATAAAACTAACCAAAGCAGAAAGCATGGTGGTGAACAACTTCTTAGTTCATACTGCTTACCCACATGCGTACAGAGAGCATTAACAAAGCCCCAACCCCACCCATGTGCAAGTTTGGTTCACACAAATGCATTCGGCCTTCTTGTGATGTGACTTAAAAATGGATTTTTGGGTAAGATTTTGTTACTTGGAAGAAACAAGATTTAATGCTTTTTGTAACAATTTTTCGAGGTGAGTACAATCATTTTTTGCTTTATGCTATAGCAGTCCAAAACGTATCTTAGTATTCAAATTTGTTCACTATAAAAGCTTGAGCTTCAAATTGTTTTTCATGATCCCAGCACATTTAGTCAAAAGCACAATGTTTTAGGGTAGGAATATTGACATTGAATTTGAACTATATACAAATGGTAGCTCTCTATCCAAGAACATTGTAACTCGTTTTCAGGCTGGTAAGCACAATAGTTGGACAATGTTTGCTTCTAGGATTTGATGGGCATAGAAATTTATACTTACTTTATCCCGTAGTAATTATTCTATTTATATGAATGAAAGATTAAAAAAATTATTAATTATATTTAAATTATTCTAAATGAGTATTAAAATACTACTTTTACATAGAACGAAAGGAGTATATGTTAAATCATTCACAATTCCTTATATTAAAAGAAAAAATTTCAAAAACATCTTTATAGTTTGTTCTAAACTATGAATGCACCGTCTATATTAAAAGTATACAAAAGTACCCATCAAATTCAACTATATTTAATCAACCCTAGTCAAAAACATACTTTTAAATGTGAAAAGACATGACAACCCTCTTTTAATCATTTTTTTTCCTCCATCTTTCCTTCTCTGCTACAACTCTCTTCCTCTTCCAGATCTTAGCCCCTGCGAGTGCAAAAAATCAATCTTCTATATCTAATGTTATTCTTTCAGAAATTGAATCACAACTTGAGACCACCAATAGGTGCATTCTATCCAAAAAGAATGAGGAACTCAAGGCCACAAAGATGATCAACGAAATAGGCCAGTCGCTGGATCAAACATGTGAAGAACTGGAACGACTCAAACTGGAAATAGATGGAGAGTGGATAGAAGTTTTCGCAACATCTGCAGTCGAAGCACTTCACAAAATCAATAACTCAGAAACGGACATTACTGTCAAATTCACCTAGGAAGAGTATGATGCCCTAAAAAGAAGAGCTAAAAAAGAAACATTACACACTGGTGGATTTCTATATCCATGGAACAAAAGATTGCCATTGAGGTAAGCCAAAGCTTAGCATTATCAAGATTAAAAGTGTTGAATTTAAGAGAGGAAGTGAGACAATACAAAGAGAAGAATTGTATTGAATGGTGTAATTTACTTACAAGGGAGCTATCATATTTATACAAGCCAATAGGAGAGGCAAAGCTATACACAACCAATGTGGGATATAATACATTAACTATAATACATTAACATCCCCCCTTAAACTCAAGGTGATAAGTGGGAGGTGAACTTGAGTTTGGAAACTAGAGAGTGAAAGCGTCCGGGTGGATGAGCCTTAGTGAAAATGTCAACTGTCTGATCGGCTGAACTGACGAATTGTAGACAAACCGTATTCTGGAGAATGTGATCACGGATGAAGTGGATATCATTCTCGATATGTTTTGTACGTTCGTGGAAGACATCATTGTGAGTGATCTGAATAGCACTCCTGTTGTCACAGTGTAGGATAGTGGCAGCAGGAGAAGAGATACCCATGTCAGCGAGTAACCATCGAAGCCAGAGAAGTTCTTGAGTTGCATCAGCCATGGCACGATATTCAGCTTCAATACTGGAGCGAGCAACCACAGTTTGTTTCTTACTACGCCAGGAAATGAGAGAATTGCCCAAAAAGAAACAGTAACCAGTGGTTGAATGTCTGTCGGTGGGGTCTCCGGCCCAATCGGCATCAGAATAGGCTTGTAAAACAGGGGCAGACTGTGCTGAGAAATGAAGCCCATGAAATAAAGTACCTTTGACATACCGAAGAATGCGAAAAACAGCCGAGTAATGGGTGGTCCGAGGAGCGGACAAGAACCAACTGACCTGATGAACGGCATAGGCAATGTCAGGGCGAGTGACAGTAAGATATACAAGACTTCCAACCAGTTGGCGATATAGAGTGGCATCCTGAAGAGGTGAACCATCGAGTGGGGTAAGTCTGACATTTGGCTCGAGAGGAGTAGTGGCAGTGGTTGAGTCAGTGATCCCAGCCTTAGAAAGGAGATCCGAGGCATATTTGGTCTGAGAGAGAAAAAATTCATCAGAACTAGATGAGACTTCGAGGCCAAGAAAATAGGTGAGCACTCCAAGATCTTTCATCTCGAATTGGCCACTGAGAAACTTTTTGAGTTCAGAAATACCATGTGGATCATTTCCAGTAATAACCATATCATCCACGTACAGTAAAAGAAGGATAATGCTGTTGGCAATATGGCGGATAAACAGAGCCGAATCATGAGCACTCGATGTGAACCCAAACTGATGAATGGTAGTGCTGAATTTGGCAAACCAGGCACGTGGAGCTTGTTTTAAACCATATAAGGCACGACGAAGGCGACAAACTTTGTTTCGAGCGGCATCCAAGCCGGGAGGTGTATGCATATAGACTTCCTAAAAAAGTTCCCCATTCAGAAATGCATTTTTGACATCCATTTGAAATAGAGTCCATCTTCGAATGGCGGCGACAGCAATGAGTGTACGGACAGATGTGAGCCTCGCCACTGGAGCAAATGTCTCTTCATAGTCAATGCCATATTCCTGAGCAAATCCCTTGGCAACAAGTCGGGCTTTATATCGTTCAATAGAGCCATCAGAAAGTGCCTTGATCTTAAACACCCATTTGCACCCAGTAGGAGTTTTTCCAGGGGGTAGATAAAAAATATCCCATGTATGAGTTTTAGCTAGGGCCTCAAGTTCTTTATCCATTGCTTTCTGCCAAAGAGGATTAGTAGTAGCCTCCTTATAGGATTGAGGCTCATGCAGATGAAGTATAGTGGAAAAACAATGATAATCACAATGGTAATCAGCAAGATGAGAAGGGGGGTGAGTTACCCTGGTAGATCTGCGAGGGTAATCTGGAGGATAGCTCTCAGAGGGAGTCGGTGCAGACTCATCAGACATAGGAATATCCTCGGGCACAACCGATTGAGTCAGAGAGGTGAGGTCAGCTGATGGTTCTGGAGCTGGAACTGGGTCTGGAGAGGTATGATCAGCTGGTGGTTCTGGAACAGAAGGGGTGATATCAGCTGGTGATTCGGAGGTTGACTCAACAGTACCTGAAACTGGATTATCAGGAAATAACTTAATAGATGGATCAGTAAAGAATCTGGAGTTAGTGACGGTTGATATGTCAAATGACCGTAAGGAAGAGAACATTTGATGTTCCCAAAAAATGACATGACGAGAGATACGAAGAGTTTTAGAAATAGGATCCCAGCATCGATACCCCTTATGTTCAATACCATATCCAATGAAACAACACAGATGAGCCCTTGGTTGTAATTTGTTATGTTCATGTGGTTTGAAAAGAACAAAACAAGCGCAACCAAAGACTTTGAGGTTAGAGTAATCAGGAGGTTTACCAAAAAGGTGCTCAAATGGAGACTGATTTTAGATTGTAGTGGAAGGGACATGATTGATTGTGTATACTGCGGTGAAGGCAGCATCACCCCAGAAACATTCAAGACATGATGACGAAATGAGTAGAGCACGAACGGTGTCAAGAATATGTCGATGTTTGCATTCGGCTCGTCAATTTTGTTGGGAGGTTCCAGGGCACGAGTGGTGGGGGAACGTGCCATTTTTGTGAAGTAGGTTTAGAAAAGCACGGTCTTTATATTCCATTGCATTATCTGAACGAAAAATTTTGATATTCCGAGAGAATTGAGTTTGAACCATAGAAGAAAAATCAAAATATATTTGAAAGAGTTCAGATCTGCTTTTCATAAGAAACAACCAAGTATAACGAGAATAGTCATCCACAAATATAACAAAATAATGAGCACCACCCATTGATGCATGAGGAGAAGGCCCCCAAACGTCAGAATGTACTAAATCAAAAGGTGCAAGGGAAACGGACTGACTCTCATTAAAAGGTAAAACTGATTGTTTTGCAAGTTGACAATGAATACAATAAAAAGACTCATGCTGAAGTGAACCTAACTGACCACTAGAAATAAGAGAACGTAGAGGGCTAGATGAAGTGTGACCTAATCGAGAGTGCCACAATTCCACAGGTGAGAGTGTTGGGATGGATGCGGCTGATTGATTTGGTAATGGTGAGGATGAGACTTGGAGATGAGTGAGCTCAAAGAGGTATCCAATTTTACGGCCGGTTCCAAGGAGTTTTCCTACCTGAGGGTCCTGCACACGACAACCAGTAGAAGAAAAATGCACATCAAGTCCAAGATCACATAGTTGTCCAACAGATATAAGGTTAAGCGTAAGATTAGGAACCAAATATGTGTCAGGGAGAGACAAATGAGAACTATCAACATGTCCAGTATGGCTTACCAGCATATTTGATCCATTGACAGTGTGAATAGTAGGTGCATGCTCATCACGGGTTTTAGAAGAAAAAATAGAGGCATAAGAAGTCATGTGATTGCAACAAGCAGAATCGAAATACCATCGAGATATGCTTGGTGTAGTTGACATGGCTATATTGTTATCGATTTTATTTAGAGCCTCGGTAAGAATGGTGCAGAAACCACTCCAATCAGGTGGAGAGTTGGATGAAGTTGGTGTAGCATCAGTGGTTACAGTAGCAGTATTCTTTGGCTTGGAATATGACCGATTGTATGAGCCTCGAGAACGATATTAGTTCCCATTTGACTGATTTCCAGATGGAAGTTTAGGGCAGTCTGCAAGATAGTGACCCGGTTCTCTGCAGACTTTACATAGGCGAGAAGGACATTTGAGCAATTCATGCCCTTGTGAATGACAATACTTGCAATATAAGGGCTTCTGGTGTGTGCTCTGTCGGTGGGGTAAGTCCGATTTAGCCATAGGAGCAAAGAGGAAGGTGAACCTCCAAGAAACCGGTGATGTAGCGGTCAACTGATGATGTGGCAGTCAACTGATGATGTGGCAGTCAACGAGTAACGTGGCGTTGATGTGTCGTTGATGTGGTGCTTTCGTGGCAGCAGCGTGTCTGAAACAAGAGCTACAGTGGAGATGATGTCAACGGGTGACGTGGCACTGTCAACTGATGATGTGGCGATCAACGAGTAATGTGGCACTGATGTGTCGTTGATGTGGTGCTGACGTGGCAGCAGCGTGTCTGAAACAGGAGCGACAACGGAGATGATGTCAACGGGTGATGTGGCACTGATATGGTAGCGGAGATGATGTCAATGGGTGATGTGGCACTGAGGTGGTAGTGAGGTGGCGCTGATGTGGCTTTTAGGGCTGACGTGGTAGTAGTGTTTCTGAAACAGAAGCGGCAACGAAGATGATGTCGATGGAGAATGAGACTCCGACTATAGTGATGACCGCACAGGTATGAAAAGAATATACTAGAAGTTTTTCTAATGTGAAGGATCCACTAATAGTGGCAATCACAGAGCATACTCAACTCTTAAAATACCGAGAACCATTATGGCTCTGATACCATGTTGAATTTAAGAGAGGAAGTGAGACAATACAAAGAGAAGAATTGTATTGAATGGTGTAATTTACTTACAAGGGAGCTATCATATTTATACAAGCCAATAGGAGAGGCAAAGCTATACACAACCAATGTGGGATATAATACATTAACAAAAGGGATCACACTCTGGAATCAAATCAAGGAGAAAGAGAATAGAAGAGGAAAATATATCTAGAGATGGAGAAAGAGAAGCGAGTAAACAAGATCCGAGTATCAGAGAAGGATCCCAGCTTAACAACAGATGAATCGTTTTCCCCAAAGCTCAAGTAAAACTAATATTTGAGTCCAGTTGGGGGAACCCACAACAACAAAAGAGAAGATCAAAGAGTAATAACAATAAAAAGTTAATAAAGAAAAAGAAAACATCCATCTTACTTCAAATAATAAGATGTATTGCATAAGACTTTTTGGATGATTTAAGATCTAAGAGAGGAAGAGAGAGTTGATTAAATGACGGTTGTCAAGTCTTTTCACACTTAAAAGTATGTTGTTGACCAAGGTTGACTAACTTGAACGATTCGAGACCTGCCAATCACACGAATTATAAACAGAAAGAAAAGAAGACAAGATTTACCCAGGTTCACCTTAATATAGGGCTACATCCTGCCAGAAGTTTCTTATTATCAACCTCACAAATATCTCATTATAATGTATGTGATAAGGATTCATAATATCTATATGTTTGTTATAATTCCTCATGTTTTAATGATTATAAATGCTTAAATCTTGGATTTTGATTATGTTTCGTATTTTGTGGAGATGATTGAGGAGTTGAATCAAATTAAAGTCAAAATCAAGAGATTTGTGAAGATGGGGTAGCAACCTGGAGCTGCAGCGCCAGAAAGCTGAGGCTGCAGCGCCAGCATGGTGATAATACGAAGAAGGGGCAGCAACTTGGCGCTGCAGCGCCAGAAAGCTGAGGCTGCAGCGCTAGCCCGCGGGTTTTGAAAGTTATAAATACTAACCCTAGCTGAAAGAAAAAAAGAAGCTCGGACAGAAGAGGCGGCCGTTGAATAGAAAATCCCTCTTTTTCTTTTCTTTAGGTTTTCTTTTAATTATGAGTAGCTAAATACTCTTCTTCCAATTGAAGGATAATTGAATTCTTGGTTCTTCAAGAATTGTGAGATCTAAATAATTTTCATTGCTATTTTATTTCTTCTCTATTTATATATCTTCTGTGTTTATTATCAATTACTCTCTTGGTTGATTGATGCAAAGGGCCCGTTGTTCAATTATCAGGTTAATAAATTGCCATTTAGAACTTTAAATCCGTAATTGTTTAAACTTTCTAATATTAGTGGTAAAATAACAAAATTGATTATAACCAGATTTTCGATATATGTTATGGAGATATATAACCTAGTCTAAATGAATCGAGCTTGTGTATTTGTTGGCTAGAATTGGTAGTCTCTCTAATTATTAATGCTGTCGATAGATTAAACCCTAAGAGCTTATTTAGGGTTGTTTATTAACAAGGGAAGTAATCAAAGAGCTTGTTTTGGTTATCGAGAAAGTAAGGAGAGATAGGTTGTTAGAGCTTGTTAGCAACCATAACCAATTTGGTGAAGAATAGAAGATTTTATCCTTGTATCTATGATCAATTCTCTGAACCAATTCTGAAATTATACCTTCGGTTGGATATTTTCCCGATATTGATTTCTCCATAGTTTTTAGTTGATTATAATTGCTTTCTCTTTTATTTCACTCCGAAATTTCAAACCCCCCTTTTATCCGCTTTAATTTTCATTAAAATAAATCTACCCAATCCCTATGGATTCGACCTTGCTCATCACTGTTACAATTTGTATTTTTGAGAGTGAGAATTTTATTATTTGTTGGATTCGATACCCACCAAATTTTTTGCGCCGTTGCCGGGGATTGGTGTTAATTAGATTTATTTTAATGCTTCGATCTTCTCGTGCGGGTGAACTCCAATACGATCCTGAGATTGAGAAGACAGCTCGGGAGTTGAGGAAGGAAGCTAAATTGCGTGACAAACAAGCATCTTCATCTTCACCCGCCGGATTTAATTCAGTACCTGACTTAGTTGATTCATCTAGTGATTCTGAAACAGAAGAAGCAATGGCCAATCAAGAGAGAACTTTAAGGGAATTAGCTGCACCAAATTTAAATCAATAGCCACTCTGCATTACATATCCAGCTTTGGAAGTGGGTTTTGAGTTAAAATCTGGATTGATCCATTTGCTCCCAACTTTTCGTTGTCTTGAGAATGAAGATCCTCACAAGCATCTGAAGGAATTCCATGTGGTATGTTCAAGCATGAAACCACAAGGAGTGACCGAAGATCAAATCAAATTACGTGCTTTTCCATTCTCACTGACTGAAAAAGCAAAGGACTGGTTATTTTATTTGCCCCCTGGCTCTATAACCACATGGATGGAGATGGTGAGATTATTTCTTGATAAATTTTTCCCTCATCACGAGCTGCTGGCATTAGAAGGGAAATATGTGGAATAAAACAGAAAGATACAGAGACCCTTCACGAGTATTGGGAAAGATTTAAGCAACTCTGTGCAAGCTGCCCACAACATGGAATTTCTGAATAGCTCATCACTCAATATTTCTACGAAGGGCTCCTAGAGAATTGATCTCCATCATGTCCGCTAACTCACAAAAATTTGGATTCAGGCAGGACACATCTCCAATAAGGGTGAATGAGGTAAGTATATCTTCCATTGCAAATCAAATATCCAATCTAACTTCTGTTGTCCAACAGTTAGCTGTAGGAAATATACAACAAGTGAAAGCTTGTGGGATTTGTGCCACCATCGGTCATCCAACTGACATGTGCCCTACACTTCGAGATGATTCCTATGAGCATGCCAATGCAGCTGGAGGATTTCCAGGCCCACCACAAAGGAAATACGATCCCTACTCAAATACCTACAACCCAGGATGGAGGGATCATCCCAATTTCAGCTATGGAGCAAGACCACCATTCCAACACTTTCAGCATAGACCGCCTGTTCTACCACCACAACAAAACTCCACAAGTTCAGGTATGTCTCTAGAAGAAATTGTTAAATCACTTGCAACTAACACGCAACAATTTCAACAGGAGACAAGAACAAGCATTCAACAATTGGAGAACCAAATGAGTCAACTGGCATCTTCTGTGAATCGATTGGAATCTCAAGGTAAATTGCCCTCCCAAACTATTGTTAACCTAAAACAAAATGCTAGTGCAGTTACCTTGAGAAACGGGAAGGAGTTGAAAGAACCCAGTAAGGCAGCACGTGGAGAAGAAATTGAAAAAGAAGTAGTTGCTTCTCAACCTCAAACTGACCAGCCTAGAGGACTCGATAGTGAACAACCAAAGGCATTGGTGACAAATCCTCCCTTTCCTACTAAACTGAATAAATCGAAAAAAGAGGAGAAAGAGAAGGAAATTCTTGAAACTTTTCGCAAGGTTGAGGTAAATATTCCTTTACTTGATGCAATTAAACAAATGCCTCGATATGCTAAATTTCTCAAGGAGTTGTGCACCAACAAGAGGAAGTTGAAAGGAAATGAAATGATAAGTATGGGGGAAAATGTTTCAGCCATCCTCCAGAAAAAATTACCTCCAAAATGCAAGGACCCAGGTATGTTTACTATCCCTTGCAAACTAGGTGATGTTAGGATTGAAAGAGCAATGCTAGATCTAGGAGCTTCAATATTGTCATGCCTCTCTCTATTTATTCATCTTTGAATATTGGTCCATTAAAAGAAACAGGTGTGATTATTCAACTTGCTGATAGATCTAATGTATATCCTGAAGGAGTTTTGGAGGATGTCTTAGTACAAGTTAATGGGTTGGTCTTTCCTGCTGATTTTTATGTTCTTGACATGGAAGAAGATGACTCTTCTAATTCAACATTAATGTTATTAGGAAGGCCATTTCTAAAAACATCTAGGACAAAAATTGATGTGCATGATGGTACACTCACAATGGAATTTGATGGTGAAATTATTAAATTCAATATTTATGACGCCATGAGGTACCCTAATGATGTGTCTTCTGTTTTTGTTATGGATGTTATTGACCCATTGGCGCAGGAAATCTTTGATCTAGTTGATGATGATAAGCTAAAAGTTACACTTAGCAGGCATCTCACTCTTGAAGGGCTACGAAAGATCATGAGGAAGTTTATGTTGGAGTCCGACCTACAGGATGCAATCTACGAATTAGAATCACTTAAACCTGTAAGTATGAGGTGTCTTACATTGATTTGCCTCTTTCTCACACAAAACTTCTTCATTCTATTGTGCAGGCACTGAAATTGGAATTGAAACCCTTACCAGATCATCTAAAATATGCATTTTTGGGAGAAGGAGAAACTCTTCCGGTGATAATCTCAAACAAACTCTCCATATTAGAGGAAGAAAAGTTGATTCGGATGCTTAAAGAGTATAAAGAGGCTATTGGCTGGACTATAGCTGACATTAAGGGATTGGGCCCTTCCACATGCATGCATAGGATACTATTAGAGGAAGATTGTAAGTCGTCTAGAGAAGCCCAACGCCGGCTGAATCCACCAATGATGGAAGTGGTAAAGAAAGAGATTTTGAAACTTCTCGATGCAGGTATGATCTATCCAATTTCAGACAGTAAATGGGTAAGTCCGGTTCAAGCTGTGCCAAAGAAAACAGGTATAACAGTAATAAAAAATCCTGATGGTGAGTTGGTGCCCACTTGAATCCAAAACGGGTGGCAGGTTTGTATAGATTACAGGAAGTTAAATGCATCAACTAGAAAATACCACTTTCCTCTTCCATTTATTGATCAAATGCTTGAACGTTTAGCTGGTCGTACTCATTATTGTTATCTTGATGGTTATTCAGGTTTTTATCAAATCCCAGTCGCACCGGAGGATCAAGAAAAAACCACCTTCACATGCCCGTTTGGTACTTTTGCATACCGACGAATGCCATTTGGACTTTGCAACGCTTCTGCTACATTTCAAAGGTGTATGGTTAGTATATTTTCAGAGTACGTAGAAAATATCATAAAGGTATTTATGGATGACTTTACAGTCTATGGTAATTCTTTTGATACTTGTTTAACTAACCTTACAAAAGTGCTTAAAAGATGCATAGAAACAAACCTTGTTCTTAATTATGAAAAGTGTCACTTTATGGTTGATCAAGGTATTATTCTAGGCTATATTGTATCTTCTAAGGGAATTGAAGTTGATAAAGCTAAGATAGAAATTATCAAATCTTTGCCTTATCCCGCAAGTGTGCGGGAAATTCGCTCTTTTCTTGGACATGCAGGATTTTATCGACGCTTTATCAAGGATTTTTCCAAAATCACTCAACTCTTATGTAGATTATTGCAAAAAGATGTGGTGTTCAAATTTGATGAGGAGTGTAAAGATGCATTCGATAAGTTGAAGGATATACTGACTTCGACGCCAATTATCCGGCCACCAAACTGGGATCTTCCATTTGAAATCATGTATGACGCAAGCAATCATGCAGTTGGTGCTGTTCTTGGACAAAGATTTGGACGAGTTTCTCATGCCATCTATTATGCTTCAAGAACACTTGATAGTGCACAGAGGAACTATTCAACGACGGAAAAAGAACTTCTAGCTATTGTTTTTGCTTTAGAAAAATTTCGTCTATATTTACTTGGCACTAAAGTAATTGTTTATTCTGATCATGTAGCTCTCAAGTATTTGCTGTTAAAGAAGGAGGCAAAACCCAGACTCATTCGATGGATACTTTTGCTACAAGAGTTCAATTTGGAGATACATGATAAAAAAAAGTGCAGAGAATTTGGTCGCAGATCATCTCAGTAGATTGCTCACAAGCGAAGAACCATCACCATTGCAAGATGACTTTCCAGATGAGTATCTCTTTTCTATTGAAAAGTTAATCCCCTGGTATGCTGATATGGTTAATTATCTAGTTACTAGAAAACTGCTAGATGATTTGTCTAGAGCTCAAAGAGATAAAATCAAAAGTGATGCTAAATATTATGTTTGGGATGATCCTTATTTATGGAAACATTGTTCTGATCAAATTATTCGAAGGTGCGTCTCTCAACAAGAAACTCCTTCCATTTTGAAATTTTGTCATTCATATGCATGCGGAGGACATTTTTGTCCCAAAAGAACAGCTCGTAAGGTGTTAGAATGTGGATTGTTTTGGCCTACTTTATTTCGTGATTCATATATGTTTTGTAAAGCATGTGAACAGTGTCAGAAAACTGGAAATTTAGGGCATAGAGACCAAATGCCACTCACCCCCATTCTTGTTGGTGAAATATTTGATGTATGGGGTATTGATTTCATGGGCCTTTTTCCTTCTTCTTATGGTAATGTTTACATCATTCTTGCTGTTGATTATGTTTCAAAATGGGTAGAAGCTGAGGCTACTCGGACTGACGATGCTAATGTAGTTGTAGATTTTGTCAAATCTCATATTTTTGTCAGGTTCGGGACACCAAGAGCTATAATCAGTGATCGTGGGACTCATTTTTGCAACAGAGTAGTGGGGGCTTTATTTAAGAAATATAATGTTACACACCGCATCTCCACTGCTTATCATCCACAAACAAATGGGCAAGCTGAAGTATCTAATAGAGAGATCAAGTCCATACTCGAGAAAACTGTCAACTCAAATAGGAAGGATTGGAGTATGCGGCTTGATGATGCACTATGGGCTTACCGAACAGCCTATAAGACCCCCATAGGTATGTCTCCTTACCATTTGGTATTTGGCAAACCACGTCATCTCCCAGTCGAACTAGAACACAAGGCATATTGGGCTGTCAAGCATTGCAACATGGGAATGGATGAATCAGGAGGACAAAGGAAATTACAATTGCAAGAATTGGAGGAAATCCACAATGATGCCTATGAAAGCTCGAGAGTATACAAAGAAAAGACCAAAGCCTTTCATGATCAACTAGTTTCTAGAAAAAAAATTTCTATTGGTCAGAAAGTTTTACTTTATCACTCTAGACTGATGTTATTTCCTGGTAAATTGCGTTCTAGATGGGTAGGTCCTTTTATTGTTACTAATGTATTTCCTCATGGTGCAGTTGAAATACAAAGTTTGGATACAGGTAAAACTTTTAAGGTCAATGGTCATCGTCTGAAACCTTTTTATGAAGGTTTTCAAGTGTATAATGTTGATCTAATTATCTTGGAATGTCCGACTTATGGAGATTAAGAGGTGATAACGTCTAGCCAAAGACGATAAAGAACGGCGCTTTTGGGAGGCAACCAAACTTTTTGTCTTACTTTCCTTGTTTTATTTGTTTTATTTTTTTCTTTATTTTGGCGATCAGCTTGCAAGACTCGAAGACCAAGTTGCCAGAATGGATAAAACATGACATCTTTCTTTGCTTACATGGGATTCACACAACCTTCGCCCCCAAGCACGTGACTGATATCTTGGTTGATGCTCAACCTTTTCAGGGGAGTTTTCTACTTACTCTTGTTCTTTTATAGCTTTTGAGCATCTATTTTTGATACATTGAGGACAATGTATGGATTAAGTGTGGGGGACGGTCTCTGACATATGAATTTGATTTTGATTTTACTCTGAACTTCACTTTTCAAGAAAATTTTCAAAATCCAAGTGATACTTTAGTTCTTGTTTGTGATCATTCTCTTCTGAATTCTAGATTCTGTCAATGCTTGTCTTAAATGATATGGATTATTGTGAATTATTGAGATAAATTGAAGCGTAATAAGGGATTAGCATGAATGGTTGAATTCTTATTTACTACACAGTGATTAATTGCTCCTGATGATTGATTGAATGAAAAATGTGTTGGATCTAATGCACATGACCCTTTTTGTGCGCTTTTGAGCCAATGAGCATTCATATTATATTATGCTCCATTTTCTTAATTGAGTGATTGTCACACATAGTTGATTTTTCTAGAACTTGCTTTGTTATGCATGTCACGAAACTACATTGTTGAATTGGATGCATTGAATTAATAAGGGCATTTAGGTGGAACCATTTAGCTTTCTTAAAAATCCTACCTTGATTTTTACCTTAGAAAGCCGATTTTGAACCTTGGCCCTTTTGTTGGAAGTTAACCATGGTATAAGCAATGTCAACCCATTCTTTTGTCAATTTCCCTCTTTTGAACCTCTAATTGAAGGATTGTACTAGTTTGTTCACATGAAGCTTCAAATTATCTCTGAAAGGATTGAAAGATGCTGGGAATAAAGTGATTCAAGTTACAAGTGCCTTGAATTGCAAAAAGAAAGAAAAAAAAAGAAAATAGGCGGCCAGAGAAAAAGAAAAATAAAAAAATCAAAGAAAGAAAAAAAATATAGCCGGCCAAAAAGAGAGAAAAGTTGTGCAATTTTAATTGTTTGGAAGTGAATTGATTGAAGAAAACATTTGACATTATTGAGTTGTGCTTTGTGTGGAGAAGTTGGTATAATTCCTCTGATAAAAGTACCTAAAAATTCTTTCTCACCACACCTTACCTAGTCCCGTTACAACCCATTTAAGACCTTTAGATTCTTTGCATTCAATTCAATCCATTGATGTGATATATTAGCAAGCTTATGGTTAAGATCTTCTATGTTTTGACTTGAGAGTTCATCGATACCCTAAACACTTTGAGCGTATTGAGTGAATCTAATGAGAGGGTGTTAAATCCTATTGCATTTTGATTTCGAGTAGATCATTGTGGTGATTGTTCATGGTGTGGTTTATAAGAATTTACACTATGAAATTGTTCGCTTCTTATTTGTCCTTCGATTTAAATCTTTAAGGCATGATAATTTGGATTATAGAAGATGAGTAAAGGTAGAAGAAGGAACGATGATGAGAAGCCACGTACTTGAGCTATTGTATGCTTGAGGACAAGCATTGTTTAAGTGTGGGGGAATTTGATAAGGATTCATAATATCTATATGTTTGTTATAATTCCTCATGTTTTAATGATTATAAATGCTTAAATCTTGGATTTTGATTATGTTTCGTATTTTATGGAGTAGATTGAGGAGTTGAATCAAATTGAAGTCAAAATCAAGAGATTTGTGAAGCTTGGGCAGCAACCTGGAGCTGCAGCGCCAGAAAGCTGAGGCTGCAGTGCCAGCATGGTGATAATATGAAGAAGAGGCAGTAACCTGGAGCTGCAGCGACAGCATGGTGATAATACGAAGAAGGAGCAGCAACTTGGCGCTGCAGCGCCAGAAAGTTGAGGCTGCAGCGCCAGCCCGCGGGTTTTGAAAGTTATAAATACTAACCCTAGCTGAAAGAAAAAAAGAAGCTCTGACAGAAGAGGCGGCCGTTGAATAGAAAATCCCTCTTCTCTTTTCTTTAGGTTTTCTTTTAATTATGAGTAGCTAAATACTCTTCTTCCAATTGAAGGATAATTGAAGTCTTGGTTCTTCAAGAATTGTGAGATCTAAATAATTTTCATTGCTCTTTTATTTCTTCTCTATTTATATATCTTCTGTGTTTATTATCAATTATTGTCTTGGTTGATTGATGCAAAGGGCCTGTTGTTCAATTATCAGGTTAATAAATTGCCATTTAGAACTTTAAATCTGTAATTGTTTAAACGTTCTAATATTAGTGGTAAAATAACAAAATTGATTATAACCAGATTTTCGATTTATGTTATGGAGATATATAACCTAATCTAAATGAATCGAGCTTGTGTATTTGTTGGCTAGAATTGGTAGTCTCTCTAATTATTAATGCTGTCGATAGATTAAACCCTAAGAGCTTATTTAGGGTTGTTTATTAACAAGGGAAGTAATCAAAGAGCTTGTTTTGGTTATCGAGAAAGTAAGGAGAGATAGGTTGTTAGAGCTTGTTAGCAACCATAACCAATTTGGTGAAGAATAGAAGATTTTATCCTTGTATCTGTGATCAATTCTCTGAACCAATTCTGAAATTATACCTTCGGTTGGATATTTGCCCGATATTGATTTCTCCTTAGTTTTTAGTTGATTATAATTGCTTTCTCTTTTATTTCACTCCGAAATTTCAAACCTCCCTTTTATCCGCTTTAATTTTCATTAAAATAAATCTATCCAATCCCTGTGGATTCGACCTTGCTCATCACTGTTACAATTTGTATTTTTGAGAGTGAGAATTTTATTATTTGTTGGATTTGACACCCACCAGTATGCTCAGTACATAAAGAATATTTATAAGCAACTTAACACGTCCTAATTAGAGACCCCTGTGTTCGTCCGTGGTTCTATAGATCTGGTCCCGTGAAGTATGCACCAACTCTAACATAACTATAGTTGGATTTGAATTGTGCTTTTGTATACTTTTAATATAAGGAAGTGCATTTATAGTTTAGGGAAAACTATAAGGGTGTTTTAAAAATTTTCCCTTCTCAAAACCAAGTTGTGCATACATTAATTTGTCTCAATTATAAGACTTTTGCATACATAATCAACAATTAAACCTAGACTCAAAGGATGATTAATTAGTGTTATTAAGAAATAGTTGACTTACTAAACATGGTAGAAGAGCTCCCGTATCTTGTTTCAAATCTTGTGGATTCCCCTTTTTCATTTAATTCACTCATTTCTTTGTCTTTTCACATTTGAGTTTTCTTTAACTTGAGTTTTATGTGCAATGTCTTTAATCTTCACTTGCACGTGAAAAGACATATTAAAAGATAAAGATATAATTAAGTCATTCCCATCAACTTAAGCTTTTGGGATAATTAGTAACTTAACTACTTATTCGGTCCTATATTATTAGTCCCTTTAGAAGAAAAAAAACACAGGTTTTTAAAATGTATCATTTATTAATTATAGAAGGTGGACATATTTTGAGACATCCTAAAAAGAAAAGTTGATTAATAATATGAAAGTGAAGGAGTATTTTCTAACAAGCGTGCTTAAGTTACTGTTTTGAATTGTACATTTATGTACTTGAGATTGCATCGACTTTTTAAGAGGTGGAGACGGAAAAGCCGAGATATGCAGCAATGGAAAGAGCATCTGATATGTCCGATATGCGTTTGAGAGGCTTCTTCCCCACCTACGTCGTGGGTTACTTTCCATCTAAATTTGACGCCCCACAAGCTCACTTTCTTTTTCTTCTTCTTCTTATTTACTTTTTCTTTTTTCGTAAAGCAAAACATTGTGTATTTGTTATTATTGACAACAATTTGAAATTTTCAGCTGGGGAATTAGAATGTTGTGCATCGTAGAGAAAATAGTTAATTAGGAAAGTGGAAGAGAAAATGGAAGAGGAGAGAGAGGGTTGCGTGGTCAGATCTTAACGAATCTGACGATATCCAACAAGATCAAGTTAGATCCCACAATGGCATATTCTTTTTTTTATTAAAAAAAAAATTCAAAAGAAAAGAATAGAGATGAGAAAGGTTAATGTTGTATTTTCATTATTTTTGTTAAGTTTTGACAGTTTTATTTTAAAAAACAAATGTGATAAGTGTTATTATAAATTAGCCTTAAGTATGTTAACGTAACTTACCTTTTATTTTAAGATTGAAAAAACATTTTCGAAACAATGTGATACAGCCAATAAACGCACCACTCAATGGCCTAGCGACACCTGGATAGTTCTCACCCAATAGCACAACGACATGTGGATAGTTCCCAACCAATAGCACTGTGACACATGGACAATTCTCACACGCACCACCCAAAGGCACAACGACACGTAGACAGTTCCCAACCAATAGCACTGTGACACACGGACAGTTCTTCCCCAATAGCACAAGTGACACGTGGATAGTTCTCAACCAATAGCACTATGACATATGGACAAACCAGTAGGTAGTCATCACCTCTCCTGGACTTCCCCACACAGACATGTAAGCGTGATTACATGGATAACAGCCATCCCTAGACACACGACTAGATCTTTCGGCTGAGGAATAGGATCTTTGGGATTGCCCCATCCCTACCACGTGGGCAACCTCACCTTCGAAACGCTATAAAAGGTCAAAGGTATGCAAAACCAATTCAAGCTCTGATCTACAATCACAAACTCATTTTACTGAAAACACTAGGCATCATTATCCTCTCCATTTCCCTAAAAACTTTATATTGACAAGAGTGTCAGAGTGTCCTCGGAGGCATCACTCTCTCTCTACTCCGGCGACTCTCTAGTTCACACATATTTCCCAGTGCAGACCAGTGAAGCACCAACCTCCAGCTCAGCAACATATTTTAGGCATCAACAGATTGATGTCATCTGTGAGAAACCACCATCTCGCGCTAATAGTAAAAGCGAAGAAGTCTAAAGAACTCATTTGTTGCCATGCTGTCCAAAAATACCACAAAGAAAACTTGCAAAGGAGTCGCTGGGACCAGCATCGCACCCACACAAAATAATGTCCATAGTCAACAGTCCGGGTCAAGAATCCCCACTATGTCAGAACGAAGGTCTTCTAGCAACGAGCAACAGCCCCTTCCCGCAACTCAACACCCCTGCTACACAGAGATTGACCCACCAAAAAAACTCCAAGGGGCCGCCGTAATGCATCTCACTATTCCTATGCTCCAAGTTGAGTTCATGGAACTCTTGCATCTGGTGACTGACCTCACCGTTGAGGTCTGGAGAGGGGTTCGCCAACCTTCCCCCACGCCTCCTCGATAAAGTCCTAGACGCACGAGCCCCATTGACAACTGCTCCAAGACAGAGTCATCACCACCTCCCACTGTAAAATCCAAAGGAAGTCCCTTCTCCAAGAGCAACCTAGACAGACGGATCGAGGAAATGGAGGAAAGAATCAATGAAGCACTCAAGTGCCGAAATCACAGTGTCTTGGACGAACTTAACGTCTAAGACCCACCCTTCACTCAAGAGGTCCTAGAAGCTTCGCTCCCACCAAACTTTCGAATGCCCCAAGTCAAATCCTATGACAGTTCAGCAGACCTCTTGGATCATCTTCAACACTATAAGACTACCATGACACTGCATCGACATTCTGATCCCATAATGTGCCGAGTATTCCCCCTAACACTCAAAAAGGCTGCTGAAACTTGGTACTCTCGATTGAAACCAGGGAGTATTGGCACCTTCAAGGAGCTGAGCTATGCCTTCGCGTCCCATTTCCTTAGCAGCAAGGTGCCTAAGAAAGCATCAGAGTCTTTGTTCAACATCATCCAATTCTTAGGAAAGAGACTTCGGGCCTATATTTCGAGGTTCAACGCCTCCGCTTGGGAGATCCCAGATCTCAACCCCAACGTCCAAATGCTAGCATTCAAAAATGGCTAAGGTCCGAAATCTTTAGCTCCAATCTCACCAGGAGACCGCCTAGCAACATGAACGAAATTTTTTCCCAAGCCGAAAAGTACATGCTGGAAGAAAACGATCAAGCCTTCCAAAGAGAACGAGAAGGGGATACAGAGAAGAAAAGAAAGATCCTATCAGCCCCAGCCACGAACCAACCAAGTGATCTTTCCGAGAAAGTAGGCACAAAGCCCCCGATCACTTTGAGAGCTTTACTCTCCTCAACGCATCCAGGAGCAACGTCCTGATGCAACTCCAAGACAAGATGGTCCTCTGGTGGCCTCCAAGGTCACTGTGACTCAGCGGGGATCAAAGCAAATGGTGCCAGTTCCTTAGAAACCATGGGCACGATACTGAAGAGTGCTTGTTGTGCGAAAATATACCTAAATAAATAGGTGAATAATCGTACTTGTTTTACTTGCAAGTGCACAAGGTCAACAGTGTAGTATAGTGTGCGAATGCAAGATCATCTCCACAGGGATTGGTAAAGTTCAGTTTAGAATTATATTCGCAATATAAAAAGATAGAAATAATAAAAGTGTTGAGAAATAATAAAGATAAAATACTAAGGATAAAGGCGTAGGGACTTGATATCCACCACTAATTATGCTACCACAATATAATAGTATGCCAATGCTTTATTCATGCCATGTATACCTACTGGTCGCCAACCTAAGGGTATGGTATCTACTCCTTAAGCTATTGATTTCCCTAAGCAACGAGTTAGGCATGGTATCTACTCTAACTCTTTTCTTCCTTAAGGGATTCAGCATGGTATCTGCTTGAGTTGTTCCTTAAGAAAACATAAGTACTATGGAAATCGACAACCACATGAGACCTAGGGCATGGTATCTACTCCCGGTTTCCCATGTTGATTAACCCGGGTATCCGGATAAGATATCCTTTGTTACTAATGTTAGACCCAGGACTCGGTCATCCAAATTGATCTAACTAACAAGTCCATACCACATGCACATATTGATCAGACATATACATATGAGGAATTTAAATAAAAGCAGGTATTAATCAAGTTTAAGCAACACAACATAAATATCGCAAAGGCGCCAATACTAAATTTATTGAGTAAACATAATTAGGGCTTCAACCAAGCCCTACTAAGAATTTAATTACACATAATAAAATAAAAAGGAAAGAAGAAACCCGAGAGAAGAGGCGTCAATTCTGCTCCACGGTCTCCTTCTCCAAGCTAAAGCAAAAGAGAAAAGTGTTTTCTATCTAAGGTTGTGGTGTCTTCTTGTGTGTGAGTTTACAAGTGTATTTATAGGTCCTTGAGAAGTCCTAATAGACTCATGAGTTTCTAAACTTTCCTAAAACACAAAACTCCTTTATTTCCAAAATAGAGTTATTTCCAAAATAAGGTTATTTCCAAAATAGGGTTCTGCAGTTTACTATTCATGCCTGTACATTTGCGCTCGATCGCATGTATCCTTGCGCTCGATCGCAGTGTGCGCTCGATCCTACAAGTGTGCGCACGATCGTATGTGCGCTCGATCGCATTGCATGTGCGCTCGATCGCACTTTGTCCAGAAAGTGCTTCAGGGCTTCTAGATTTCTTCCTTAAAGTGCCAAAACTGCTTCTTTTTCTCCAAGACCCTATAAAAACATGTAAAACACACAAATGGAGTAAAAGATACCAAATTAACGTAATAAAGGATCTAACAAGTGTAAATAAGGGGGCTTAAATATGTATATTTAAGCGTCTATCAGTGCTTAACCTTGAAGTATCAGATTGAGACCCTCATCAACAGGGAGCAGTTGAAAGAATTCACTAGACTTTGCTGGTGGTCAGGCAACCATTGTCCTATAACATGATCCTTGGTAGGCCTACCCCCCAACAAGCTCAAAGTAGTCGTCTCCACCTACCACTTAAAGATGAATTTCCCCACCGATGACGGGGTAGGTGATGTCAGAGAAAACCAGCAAGTCTCTAGATCCTGTTACCTAAACGCCGTGAGAAGGGGGAAAGAAGACAGAGGGCTTCTCTCTCGAGGTAGAAGACTTCAGGGACGAAGCAAGGGCTCCTAAAGGCCAGCCTATGAAAGAATTGACTGCAGTCCCTCTCGGTGAGAAACCTCCCGAACAATTTAGATTGACTCCAACCTCTCTAAATGCCCCAAAAGATCCTTAGTCGCCATCCTCCGAAAGAATCAGGATCTCTTCGCTTGGTCGACCTCGGACATGCCTATGATCAACCCAGAAGGTACTGTGCACCGGTTAAACATGGATCCAAACCACAAACCAGTTCTCCAGAAAAAAAAGATCGTTCGTCCCTGAACGACAGACCACCGTTAAAGCTAAAGTAGACAAGCTGATCGCAGCCAACTTCGTCCGAGAAATAGATTGCCCTGACTGGGTGCCCAATGTTGTGATGGTAAAAAAACCCAACGGTAAGTGGTGAAATTGCATCGGCTTCACGGACCTAAACAAAGCCTGCATGAAGGATATCTTTCCCTTGCCATGGATTGACCAGCTCGTCGATGCGACCTCAGGGCACGGGCTCCTAACTTTTATGGACACTTACTCTGGTTACAATCAGATCCTCATACACGAGTCTGACCAGGAGAAAACAGCCTTCATCACCGGCCAAGGATTGTACTGTTACAAGGTCATACCCTTTGTCCTTAAAAACACTGGGTCAACGAATCAGATGTTGGTAAACAAGATCTTCCACGGGCAGATTGGGAGGAACATAGAAGTCTATATGGATGATATATTGGTTAAGAGTGTCGAGACTAAAGAACATGAAGCTGATCTAGAAGAAGCATTCGAGGTACTTCGACGTCACCAAATGAAGCTGAACCCCACAAAATGTAACTTTTTGAGTCACTGGGGGAAGTTCATCGGCTTCATGGTAGCCCAAAAGGACATAGAGGTGAACCCGAAAAAAATTGAGGCTATCGTTGGTATAACTCCCCTTCGGATAGTAAGAAAAGTGCAACGATTGACAAGATGGATAGTTGCACTCAGTCGATTCATGTTGAAATCCGCAGAGAAGTGCCTCCCATTCTTTAAAGCCATCCGAAGAGTGAAAGACTTCGCTTGGACTAAAGACTATCAGAAGGCGTTCGAAAAACTGAAATAATATATCAGTTCACGCCTGCTCCTGGTAAAACCCGTACCAGCGAAGAACTCTTCTTATACCTATCAGTCGGATAGAAAGTAGTGGCTTCTGTTCTAATCCGAGAAAAAGCAGGTGTCCAAAAACCTGTGTACTATGTAAGCAAGATCCTCCACGATGGAGAAACACGGTATCTCTCGATAGAAAAGATAATGTATGCCCTTCTGATCACAGCACGAAAACTCCGACCATACTTTCAAGCACACACCATCATCCTCTTAACAGATCAATCACTGAGACAAGTGCTACACTCCAGAAAGATGGTCAAGTGATCCATAGAGCTCGGTGAGTCCGATATCCGACACAAAGCCATTAAAGCTAAGGCTCTCACGGACTTTATAGTAGAGACAACACTCCAAGGAAAACTAGACTCAACCCCGGACCTCAAGGTGCCTGAGCACGTTCCGCAGTGGACTTTTCATGTTGATGGATCCTCTAACAACATCGGAAGCTGTGTCAGGCTCATCTTGTGCAACCTAGACGGTTTCACCATTAAGTATGCCTTAAGGTTCAGATTCAATGCCTCCAACAATGAAATGAAGTACGAAGCACTACTTACCAAAATAAAGTTAGTTAAAGCAATAGCCGTCGAAACCCTAGACACATACAATGACTCATAGCTGGTGGTAAACTAGATTAACGAGAAATTCAAAGCTCGAAAAGAGAAGATTGCCCACTACCTAGAAAAATCCAAAGAACTCGCTGCTAAGTTCAAAGTATTTCGGATAACTTAGGTCCCCTGGATGAAAAAATCAAAGGTTGATTCCCTAGCTCGGCTCGCCTCCTCTCATTAGCCCGAGCCCACGTAGACAGTCTACCTTGAAACACTTGCTGCCCTAAGCATTGAGAAGATCCTCGTGTTACCGGTAACCGAAGGGGAAACCTAAGTAGATCTGATCCTTCAGTATTTGCGGGACGGTCAGCTCCCCCAAGCAAAGAGGTGAAGCCAGAAAGATTGTTTTCAGAGCATCACAGTATATGATCATAGACGACCAATTGTACAAGAAAGGCATCACATCAGCCTACCTAAGGTGTCTAGGGCCCACAAAAACCAACTATGCCCTTCGGGAGGTTCACGAAGGAGTCTACAGAAACTATCTAGGGGGCGAGCCTTAGCCTTCAAAATACTCCAGCAAGGCTACTACTGGCCCATAATGCTAGAAGAAGCCATAGAATTGGTCAAGAAGTGCAAGAGCTGTCAGTAGTACTCTCCGGTGCCCCACCGACCGATGAACCCTCTTATCTTGATCACAAGTCCATTCCTCTTCGTCATGTAAAGGATAGACCTCATCGGCCCCTTCACCGGGGTACCCGGCCAACGGAAGCACCTCATTATGGTAATAGATTACTTCATTAAGTGGGTTGAAGCCGAACCACTGGCTAATATAATTGACAACTAGGCTCGGAGCTTCGTTTGGAAGTCCATAGTGTGCCGTTTCAGTGTTCTTAGCATATTGGTGACCGATAATGGCAAAAAATTTTACAATGCCTGATTCAAGGCATTCTATAAAGAACTACACATTGAACATCGATTCTCTTCCGTCGGGTACCCACAGGCCAATGGAGAGGCTGAAGTAACCGACAAGACACTTTTAAAAGGCATTAAGAGGAGATTAGACAAGGCAAACAAATAGTTGACTAACCACTTTCCGAACGTACTCTAGACGTACCGAACCATCGCCAAAACACCCACGAGAGAAACCTCTTTCTTCATGGTGTATGGGTCCAAAGCGGTCATCCCATTGGAAATCGGGGTAACCTCACCACGAGTACATAATTTTGAAATAGGCAATAACGAAGATGCCCTATGGATGAACATCGATCTTATCAATAAAGTTCGAGATAAATCCCAAATCCGGTTAGCCACCTATCAGCAGAAGGCGACCAAGTATTAAGCCTCTCGGGTCTGAAGCAGAAAATTCAAGTTGCACGACATCATCCTACGAAAGAGCAAATTATCTCGCTCGAGGGGAAAGGGGAAGCACATTCCAAACTAGGAAGGCCCGTATCGTATTAAAAGGATATGTCGGTCCGACACCTTCGAGCTAGAGGAATTAAGTGGTAAATCCGTTCCTCGCACTTGGAACGCCGAAAACCAAATGGGAGTTCATTTTTTCTTCTTCTTATTTTCGTATTTATATTTTGGTTATTTTTACCTTTTCTTTGCATTTCACTGTACATTAGGGACGTGATTTAGGTTGTGTTTTAAATTCTTTTCTAAAAAGAAAAAGAGTTTGCCTTTTATTTTTGTGGTTTTCAACGATTTTTGGTTATGTATGTCATGAGCAAGATTCAACTAAGCTTGAAAAATTCATAGCAAGATTGAATAAGTAATCTTCCAACTTAGAATTAATTTAGTCTAGTTATTTTCCTCGAGAATGGTAGCGACTAAATTTAGTAGACAAAAGCTGGTGAGATTTTAAGCCTTTAGATTGACACATCCATATCAATCTCACTATTTTCTTTCATGTGAGATATTCTTCCATGGATTTGTTTCTCTAAAACTTGCCTTGATTCTCTTCGAGGTCATATTGACACATGTATGCATGAACATAATTAAGGCCCTCTTTGTTATAAGCTACATAAGCCAAATAGCCTACCTTGTAATTAATTTTTTTCCCTTTGTTGAATCCTTTTGAGCTTCAATGGATTTTTTTTATTGTGAACCCATGTTACAAGCTTTAAACCCGAAAAACAATGCCTTTACCCAAGCCGTAGAGCTAGTGGAGAATTGTTCATCATTATGATATGTATGGGTGTGGAAGAAATAAGTGCGGGGGTGTTTGGATTCGTGAGTTCCATTGTTGATGTAATATTGTTGAAAAAAGAAAGAAAGAAAGAAATGAAGGAAGTGATGGAGGAAATTGCTATTAATGTTACAAACTGTCCATGTTTATAATTCCAAGAAAGAGGTCTATTTATACGTGATATATACAAAGGTGGAAGCTACTGCGAAGGATTATTCCCTGCTGCAAACGAAAAGTGTTCATTTGAACAATTTCTTTTTCAATGCAAGAGTTTTACATGGTTTAAATGCTTTAAAGCCAAATCGAAGAAGCTACTGAATGAAGTGATTAGTTTTACATGTCTTATATATTCGAGCTTGAGTTGATTCATTTTTGCTCCACTAGTTTCGATGGCTTTTGAGCTACATTCCCAAATATTCCCTACCTTGATCCTAAACCCTGTTACAACCCTTGAA